>CAUYPK010068311.1:0-11336 GCA_963574355.1 Loris lydekkerianus | reverse complement strand
GAAAGGGCACACTTCTACACTGCTGGTGGGAATGCCCACTAATACGTCCCTTCTGGAAGGATGTTTGGAGAATACTTAGAGACCTAAAAATAGACCTGCCTTTCGATCCTATAATTCCTCTTCTAGGTTTTTACCCAGAAGACCAAAAGTCACAATATAACAAAGACATCTGTACCAGAATGTTTATTGCAGGCCAATTCTTAATTGCTAAGTCATGGAAGACGCCCCAGTGCCCATCGACCCACGAATGGACTAGCAAATTGTGGTACATGTGTACCATGGAATACTATGCAGCCTTAAAGAAAGATGAGACTTTACCTCTTTCATGTTTACATGGATGGAGCTGGAACATATTCTCCTTAGCAAAGTATCCCAGGAATGGAAGAAAAAGTATCCAATGTACTCAGCCCTACTATGAAGCTAAACTATAGCTTTCACGTGAAGGCTATAATCCAACTATACCACAGGACTATGAGGAAAGGACCAAGGAAGGGGAAGGGAGGGGGGAGGTTTGGGTGGAGGGAGGGTGATGGGTTGGGCCACATCTATGGTACATATTTTTATCTATAATAAAAAATAAATAAATAAATAAATAATAAAAAACTCGCACATGTGGCTGGGCGTGGTAGCTCACGCCCCTAATCCCAGCACTCCGGGAGGCGGAAACAGGTAGATTGCTTGAGCTCAGGAATTTGAGACCAGCCTGAGCTAGACCAAGACCCCCATCTCTAAAAGTAGCCGGGTGTTATGGTGGGCGCCTGAAGTCCCAGCTACTGGGGAGACTGAGGCAAGAGAATTACTTAAGCCCAAGAGTTTGAAGTTGCTGTGAACCATGATACCATAGCACTCTACCAAGCTTGGCAAAGTGAGACTGTCTCAAAAAAAAAAAAAAAAAAGTACGAGTTTCTCGGATGAGGACCTATTTAGGTTGCTGATGCTAAACTGAGCGGGATCTCAGCTGACTTCCTGAACCCCCTCTACATCTAAATGGAGAAACGGAGCCCAGAGAGGGCAAGGGACTTATTCCAGGCCACAAGCCAGCAAGTTCACAGCAGAGCAAAGACCATACTGCCCTCCTCCCCGCTGACTTCCAGTGAATGCGCTGGGCCGAAGGCGATTCTTAGGCTTCTGGCTACAAGCAGGGCCCTTGGGGAGCATGGGTAGTTTGGGCAGAAGGTGAACCCCTTGAAGGCCATAGCAGAGGGTTCAGGTACAGCTCAGAAGCCTCCCCCCCACCCCCATCCCACCCCTGTGGGACTACCCTGCAAATCACATGACCCTGAACAACAATAATAGCTGCCATTCGCTGAGTGCTCAGAGGCGCCAGGCACTACGCTATGAAATTTGCACGCATCATCGCATTAATCCTCCTGACAGCCCCATGAGACCAATATTAATTTTTGCTCAATAAGGCCACTGAGCCTCCAAGAGGATAAGGAACCTACCCAGCGTCACATAACTGGAAAGAGCTAAGCGAGCATTCAACTCCAAGTCCACAGACTCCAAGGCCAATGCTCACAATGCCTGTGGCGGCCCTGATTCCGAGAGGTCCTCCAGCTCTCCGCTGTGCACTGGTGAAAGCTCCCGAGTGCACAGGCGGGTTCGCCGTTTGTCACCTACCGAATCCCGGCTCCGGAAGCCGCATCTCTCCACGGTGTCACAGCGCCCCCTGCTGCTCACGCCTGTGCTCTTCTTCGCATTCATCTAAGGTTGCCTGCCTCTTACCAGAGATTCTCCGGGTCCCCAAATGAGAGCCCCGCTTTCCCCACTAACATTTTTGTCCTTTTGAAAGCCCTCCTTGGATTTGGGGTAAAGCAGAGAGAAAAGTGTTTATTTATGGCCTTCTAGGTGCATGTCCAAGGGGCCACAAAACCCTCCATCTTCCCATCCTTTCATCACAAAACAGGCAAAAAGGACTCCTGGACTCTGTATCAGAGTCCACTGGAGGACAGCACCGGACACCAGTTCTTCTTGGTCCTAGAAGGCTGGTGTAAACTGAGTCTCAGTTCCCTCATCTACAAAATGGATACAAAGTGCCTACCTTTCTTTCTACTGAGGTAATAAAATGAGATGCCGTATGTGTAGGGCCCTGCATCTTGGTAGTTACCTGATACTTGAGTATCCTCTTTCCTGAGTCTCAGTTTCCCCATCTGCTGTTATCTCTTGGGCATTTTCTAGGCACAGGCACCTGGCCTTCCCCTGCACTGCCTTACCCAATTATCACAGAAATGCATGAGGCAGAACAGGGAGATCGAGGCTCTGAGGACTCCAGCAATTTACCCAAAGCCACACACCCAGACAGATGCAGAGCCAGGATTCCAACCCAGGCCCGGCTGGTGACCACCATGTCATCAGCAGCAAGATGGACATGACAGCACCTGGTACACTATCAAACGTGTAGAGTCTGTGCAGGCCTGGGAAGGCAGGGAGGAGGAAGAAAAATTAGGAATTAGTGATTTTTAAAAGGAGGCCACAAGGAGAAGGCTCTTGGGACTTGGGTCCATCTCAGCAGACTTCCTGGAGGAGGCGGAGACTGTGCCAAATCTCACCATGTCACTGGCTCAGCAGTCAGAGAAGCTGGAGGAAATGGCTGCCCTCAGGAAAAGTGCCCTTGTGGCAAGAGTGACATTTCCCAATCACACAGTAACTGGGAGAAAACCAGGCAGGAAAGGATTGTCACAATGGCAGGCATACTGATTGGATGTTTACACAAGTGTTTATACAGGCCAGGCATACTGCTAACTGCTATGTGTGAACCATCCTTTTTAACCCCCCATGGCCCATTCACAGGCCCCCTTCCGGCCTGAGGAAATGAGGCTTCTGAGAGATTGACTTTCCGAAGTTCTCACAGCAACTAGTGAAGGAGCTAGATTTGAACCCAGGCAGCCTGACTCAGCCCCCGCTCCAGGCCCAAGCCACAGAGCTACGTTTGCCCAGGAGCAAGCCTGGGGCAGGATCCTCAGTTTGCCCGGGAGCAAGCCTGGGGCAGGAATCCTCAGTTTCCTGCCATTTCCATTTGGACGGCCTCCCTGGTGACTTTGCTCTGGGCTGGTGCAAACAGGAAGGGGGAGAAAGCCTACCTTTCCCCCTGTGTCCCCAGGCACCCAGTGATGCCAAATTGAGGGTGCCTGGAGAATGAATGAACCTGGCTGCTCAGAAAGACCCATTATCCAGGTCTCTGCCGCCCCCTCCCGCCCCACAGGGGAACTTCACAGGTCATAGCCCTCTGACAGCAACTGACACAAGGCCAGTTCAGTTGGGCCACCTGCAAAGTGGGGTCCCAAGCACCTCTTCCCAAGCCATCTCTAAACAAGGAGCACGTGGCCATTGGGGTTTTCTTTGTTTTGTTTTTTTTAATGTTTTTACTGTTAATTGACAAATTATAATTGTATATATTGATGGGGAACAATGTGATATCTGAAATATATAAATAAATCAAGCTAATTTTAACAAATCCATCACCTCATTTATCATTTTTTTGTGATGACAGCACTCGAAATTTACACACTTAGCAATTTTGAAATATACATTGTTGTAAACTATAGTTACCATGTGATGCAATAGAGCTCCAAAAAAATGTATTCCTCCTGTCTGAATACAGCTGAATACAACTGAAATTTGGTACCCTTTGGCCACCCCATCCCCAGGCCCCTCACTCCCTATAACCTCCTTTCTACTCTCTGATTCTGTGAGTTTAATTGTTTCAGATTCCACACATAAGTAAAAATACGTGGTGTTTGTCTTTCTGTGCCAGGCTTACGTCACTTAGCATAATGTCCTCAAGTTCACCCATCTTGTGACAAAGGACAGAATTTCCTTCCTTTTTGGACTGAATGGTATCCCACTGTGTATGAATACTGCCATTGTTTTAACTTCTGATCTGCTGTGAACTGATACCTTTTATAAAATTCAATAAAAATGAAGCAGTAAAAAAATAAAATGCTGTTTGGCTACTGAGCACTGGAAATGTGGTGCCAACATGTGAAAAGGATAATACTTTAGATATTTGGGGTTACAGTAAACATATTGTTAAAGTTAATTTCACTTGTTTCTTTTTACTTTTTTTTTTTTTTTAGTGTGGCCACAAAAGGTTTTAAAATGACCTAGGTGACCCGCGTTCTACTTCTCCCGGGCATGCTGCTCTGAGCGTGGCCCCCAATCTTCTTTCTCAGTGCCATCCTCACACTCTGTTCCTCCACACTTCACTCCTACAGGTCCATGGATGTCTATCCAGCCACTCTAGGTGTTTTTAGAGAAACTTTCTCTGCAGCAAAAACACCTCTGACCCCAGAAACCTTCCTAACCTCCCCTATCTGCCCTCGTTAGCCCATCCCTCCCTCCTGCCAACTGCTGCTCCTTCCCCAAACCTAGACACAGAGGAGCTCCAGAAGGGTCTTTATTCCACCAGATAGATTTCTAAGAGTTAGGACTAGATCTTATTAATCTCTGCATCTCTAGCACCTAAAGCAGTGTCTGTCTAGTCCATAATTAGTGAATATATGTTGAATAATTCAATGAATGAGTGAGTTAGTATTATAAATGAATGAATCAGGAAGGACAAACTAGGAAGAATAAAACCAATGCCCGTACCTAGGAGGACCAGATTGTCAGCCAGATGTTCAAAGACTGAACCCTGGGAATAAAAGAAAGCCCAGCGAGGGCGTCAAGCATTAGGTGCCAGGCAGCAGGCTAGGCCCACTCACTAGTGTGTCAGTGACTCACTCCCTTCTACCTACCTTGCTGCACATGCCCTTCAAAACTACGCCTTGGAGGTTGGGCGCCGTGGCTCATGTCTGTAATCTCAACACTCTGGGAGGCGGAGGCGGGTGGATCTCTTGAGCTCAGGAGTTCAAAACCTGCCTGAGCAAGAGCAAGACCTTGTCTCTACTAAAAATAGAAAAATTACCCAGGTGTCCTGGCAGGTGCCTGTAGTCCCAGCTACTCAGAAGGCTGAGGTGGGAGGATCACTTGAACCCAAGAGTTTGAGGTTGCTGTGAACTGTGATGATGCCGTGGCATGGCACTCTAACCTGGGCAACAAAGTGAGACTCTGCCTCCACAAAAGAAAAGAAAAGGCGAGGAGAAGAAGGGAGGGAGGGAGGGAGGGAGGAAGGAAGAAGCCATCAAGCCATAAAAGACACTAAGACAGACAGTAAGGAATGTAAACGCACGTTACTGATGGGAGAAGCCAATCTGAAAAAGGCTATACACTATGATTCCAACTCTGTGGGAGTCTGAAACAGGCAAACTAGGAAGATAGTAAAAAGATTGGTGGTTACCAGGGGTTGAGGAGAGGAAGGGTGAGTGGGTGGAACATGGAGGATTTTCAGGGCCCTGAAACTGCTCTGTGTCATAGTATCATGGCAGATACATAGGATCATGCAATGTCCACACCCATAGAACACACAACAGCAAGCATGAACACTAAGGTAAACTGTGAACTTCAGGAAATAAGGGCCTTTCAGTGTAAGTTTATTGTGATGAATGCACCACCCTGATGCAGGGTTTTGGTAGCAGGGTGGCACAAAGGAAGTCTTATACCTTCTGTTCAATTTTGTTGTAAACCTAAAACTTCTCTAAAAATAAAGTGTATTTTAAAAATAAATAAAAACTTCCACACACGCCAGCAGCATACCTGGAAGGGGGAGTGGGGGGGTAGAGTGGCCCATCCCCCAGAGTCAGGCGTGTCTTTTGAGAAGTTAACAGCAGTAACAGGACTGGGCGGAAGCCAGCCTGCTCTTTATTCTCACCACGCACTGGCGACGCTGAGTGATGTGGCGATAAAGCATCCTTCCCAGCCCTGCCGCCAGCACGCTCTGATGAAGACCAAGCAAAGCAGGTCTGCGGACCCCCAGTTGGCTGCCCCTCAACTAGCTGAGACTCAGTGACCAAGAAACTCGAGACATTCCTGAGTACAAGAATCAGAAAAGAAGCAGAGGCTTCAGGTGGCGCCTGTGGCTAGGCCAAATTGCAACAAAAAAATAGCCGGGCATTCTGGCGGGCTCCTGCAGTCCCAGCTTCTTGGGAAGCTGAGGCAAGAGAATCAGCTAAGCCAAGGAGTTGGAGGTTGCTGTGAGCTGTGATGCCACAGCACTTTACCAAGGGCGACAAAGTGAGACTCTGTCTCTAAGAAAAAAAAAAAAAAAAAAAGAAAAGAAAAAGAAGCAGAGGCTTCAAGTTAAGATCCCCTGAAGCTGGGTCCCTGGAGTGAGGGGCCACGTTGGTATCTCAGGGAATCCAGAGAGCCTTCATTCCTTCTGTTCCAGGCATGGGCTCCCTGTGAGAGAGGGGACGAGGCTGAGCCTACAAGGGGGGTCTACGATCTGACCTGGGGTCAGGAAGGCTGTACGAAGGAGACCAGGTGGCCTGAGGCTGAGCCATCCCCCACACCAAGCTCCTCTGCTCTCCTGTGAAGACCCCACAGGGCCCGCACAGCCCAGTCCCGCCCCCACAGAGCCAGCAGCACCTTCTTCGATGGCCCCTCAGCATCACATTTGAAAACGTCTCTCTCGCCAGCTCCTTCACCCTATCCCTACTGAGCAGCCACCATACTCACCACAGAAAGACCCCAGGTCCCTATCAACACGTACCCTGTCTATGTCCCCTTTTCTGGGGCAGTGGCCAGCCCTGAATTTCTTATTCCACTAGGGACTTTTAGAAACATACCAAGTTGACAACCTTCATGGCCACTGGACTGGGAGTCAAGGAGCCACACCCTCACCACTGTGCTGTGTGTCCAGGGCCACATCACCTGCCCTCTCTGAGCTTCCTCTCCCACAAAGGTGAAAAGCAACGAGAGGGCTGGATACTCCCTGAGGTCCCTCCTCTCCCTAACATGCTGCATCTCCCCGGGAAAATCTGTGCCTGCCTGCAGGTAGGGGCACCAGGCTAGTGCCCAGCTAAGAGGAGAAACAACTCAGAGCAGAGTGGAAATGGCATCACTTATGTCTCAGGCTGTCCCCAGGGTTTCTCTAGGGACAAGGAGGATCCAGGGCTGGAGAGACCAGTTTCTGGGCAGAGAGCACACTGCAGAGGGGGTGGTGCTGAGGGTCAGCTGGGCCTAGGTCCATGCTGGAACCAGAGGGAGCACAAAGAGCCCTCTGCACCCAAGCCACCCACTAGACCTGCCATCATACCTCTGTCCCTGGGTCCCACCCTGCCTCTAAGTAAAGCAAGCCCACTACTTGAAAGAAAGCAAACAGCTGCAGAGCCCAGCGCTTCCCACCCATTCCCAGCCAAGGTGAATGGGTTGCGAGTTTGTTGACAGAGAGAAAAGTAATCAATTTTTCATTACCCAGTGAAGGCAACAGAATGTCTCGGGATGTCAACAGTTTCCAGGCAACAAAGACAAACCAAATACATAGTCCCTCACCTGAAAGATGTTTCCTTTACAAGCATCAGCTTGGATTGGGAGGGGTCGGGAGGAGGAGGGAGGCAGGTAAAACCACTTGGCAGCGGCAACGTCTGAGTCAGACGCTGGGGGGTTGTGGTTGTCTGCAATGACCCCATTAGTGGATCCCGTCAGACGATGACTCAAGGCAGAGCCGGCCTTTTGGGAGGATTCAGGCACAAGATGTCAAAGCAAAACTGAAGACATCGCCTGGCAGGGCTTTTTCATTTATTCAACAAACATTTGTGAGCACCCGTAGGAAACTGAGCTCAGGCCTGAGGCTCCCGTCCACCTGAGGAGATGGCAGGCAACTTCCCCTCACCTTATGGATAAGAAAGTTGAGAGCCAGAGATAGTGACTGTCCCAAGACCCCACGGCCTGTAGGGGCTGAACTGTGCTTGAACCCACAGCCCAAGGTACTTTGCAACTGTGCCACCGTCCCCAGGCGCCATAGGACTATATGAGCCTGTGAATCATCTGGCAGTGACAGGCTTGTCCAGAATTGATGCAGGGAGCTTTCTAGAGACCTTCAGCAAAGGGGTTCAGGTATTGCATCTAAAAACTAAAAAGAGCTCATCAGACTCTCTTATGGTGCATAATTATTGTTATTTTTAACTCTCCAGGTGATTCTAACCAAAACAGAAAGAACGGTCCTTTCCTAGGCTCTTTCCCCAGCTCAATGTCAGGCCTCTGGAGCTCCCAGGATGTCTCCTTGTGTTTGCGTTAATGTTTCTCAGTGAATGTCAATGGAGACTGGAGAATAAGTCAACACAGGTCCTCACAATAAATGCCAAGCCTTGTTAGCACAGTAAACCGTGTGCTTAGCCTGTCTTAAAAGAATCTTTGCTGAGTAAACACAGAAAAAGGCTTTACTTGAGAGTAAACAGCACACGTTGCTGAGGCACCTGGCAGGACTGGAAGGTGACTCCACTGGCACAGGCCACAGAGCCCTGCTTCGCAGGGGCCTAGGAGGGGAGCTGGGATTGACCATGTGTGAGCCAGAGCATCCTCAAAAGTCCTCATGCCAAGTGAGGAACCCAGAGAGGGCTTGGGGTGTGTGTGAGGTCACAAGCTGGCCAAAGCAGAGCCAGGCCTCTCTTACCCCACAGCCTCTGCCCTCCCAAAGAGCCTTTTCTCTTGGTCAGAAGTCAAAATCCAGATTCTGGAAAGATCTACAGGAAGGAGGACCTGAGAATGAGTCTCCTTTGCTCTATGGTGTCAAGAAAGGGAGGTCTTGGGCGGCGCCTGTGGCTCAAAGGAGTAGGGCGCCGGTCCCAAATGCCAGAGGTAGTGGGTTCAAACCCAGCCCCTGGCCAAAAACTGCAAAAAAAAAAAAAAAAAAAAGGGAGGTCTTAATCTTCCCAAGACAATTCTTGTATTTAAAGAAGACCATAAGGGCAGGGCGGCGTCTGTAGCTCAGTGGTAGGGCTCCAGCCACATACACCACGGCTGGTGGGTTCAAATCCGGCCCAGGCCAGCTAAAAACAACAATGACAACTGCAACAACAACAAAAAATAACTGACTGTTATTGTGGGCACCGGTAGTCCCAGCTACTCAGGAGGCTGAAGCAAGAGAATGGCTTAAGTCCAAGAGTTTGAGCTTGCTGTAAGCTGTAACACTACACTCTACCAGGGCAAGCTTGAGACTCTGTCTTAAAAATAAATAAATAAAATAAAATGAAGAAGATGATAAGGAAAGGAAGCCCTGATGGTGGCATCTCATTTGGAAAGGTCCAAAAAAGGCTACAAACTTTCTGTCTCTAAATCTTATCACTGATTCAATATTATCCTTGGTGACATTGGATAAAGAAACAAGCCTTAATAGCTTCTCATCTTTTAACCACACTTCACAACTTCCTTAATGGCCTTATTTGTCTGATTTCTCATTTTCCCAAGTAAAGAAACATTATGGCCTGAAATCTTTGACCCATAAATTTATTGGTCTCAAACCCCAAGGACAACCATTGACTTGAAACCATCTCAAGTAACTTTTTGCCACCAAAAAAAAACCCTTCAAATATTCCACTTTTCATTTAATTTATGAAATCCTTTCCTCTTTCTCAAAAGGACTTAAAGGAATAGATCAAAGAGAACAAATGTACAGTAAAGTCAATAAAAGAGCAACAGAGTTAAAAAAAAAAAAAAAAAAAAAAAAAAAGTACCAAGCAAAGGAGGAAGCAAATACATTGTCCATTAAATACAATTAATTTAATTGCTGAGCGTGGGCATCTAGCCTGGTGCTAAAGTTCTCAGCAGGTGAGGCAGAGCAGAGAGCATGTCACTGAGCCCTTGTTATTATATAGAACGACATAAACTTTCTCCTGGCCCTAAATTTTACAAGAAGTTGTCACACAAGTCCTTAGATAGGGAACAATAACAGCACAACAGCCTCTACAAGTTTTATAGCAAATGCAGAAGTAGTTGTCTGTGGCTGTTTCATCCAACAGCCTCGGAGGAAAGGCAAGCCAAGGGTGTACTAGATTGCACAGTGGCTCAGTGACGTCTTTGTTTTCAGACAAGAAATGAACTTGAGTGTATTAAGAGGTGAAGTCAAGTGTACTAAGTAAATTACAAGGGCGGCAACACCACATTAAAGTGCACTTGGTTTCCTCTTGGCTGGGTGACAGGTGAGCACACAAACATGCTTTTCCTTACTAAGGTATGGGCTGACTCACTCACCCCTCCGCCAAGCAGCCGGCAGCCCTGACTGCAGACTGAAGCCCTAGCCAAGCGCTCTGGCTTAATGAGGCCAATCCAAGTAGCCATTCCCTCGACTGGCCACTGTGGGGCAGCACTGAGCCAGCATCTGGAAGACAAACGTTCCTTTTGTGGGTTTTTTTGGGGTTTTTTTGAGACACAGCCTACAGCTGTTACCCTGGGTAGAGTAATGTAGCATCACAGCTCACAGCAACCTCCAGCTCCTGGGCTCAAGTGATTATCTGCCTCCCAAGTAGCTGGGACTACAGGCACTCACCACAACGCCCAGCTATTTTTTGGTTGCAGCCATTATTGTTGTTTGGCAGGCCCAGGGTGGATTCGAACCTGCCAGCTCAGGTGTATGTGGCTAGCGCCTTAGCCGCTTGAGCCACAGGCACCGAGCCCAAACATTCCTTTTGTAAGCAAAGCCACCTAGCTTGAATGTGGTTCTACCGAACTCCTATTGTTAATAATAACTGTTCATTCTCAAAATTGAATATTTGAATTTATCCATAAATATGTAAAGGGCGTAAAAACAAAACAACCCTCCAATTGTAAGATTTCTCTCCTTTTCTTTTTAAATTTTTAAGCATCAATTCATCATAGGAAATAGTTAAAGAAATGCTAACATTTTTTTGAACTGGAACTCTGCTAAGGGTTTTACATGTGTCACTTCATATAATTCTACAAGGACTCCATGAGGTAGCTGTCATCATTATCCCCATGATGCATATGATGAAACTGAGCCACAAAGAAGTTAAACAACTCACCTAAAGTCAGACAGCCCTATTTTGTGGCAGTGGAATTTGAGTCAACCCACAAGATTGACATTAGAGCACTTAACCCTGAGCCCAATAGACCTCTGGGAGGACTCTTGTAGCTAGAAGAGGAATCTAGTCCATGTTCCTTCCCAGAGCAAACACTGTCTTCCCTATGCCAGCCTCAGCCCAATGCCCAGCCAAATTTTTCCTTATTTTCTTATTTTGAGCTAAAACTGTCTCATAACTGATGAAAGTTCTTCCCTCTAGAACTGTTGCACCTAAGAATCAGAATCCCCAATGACCATAGGAGAGAGCCAGACACGGATGCAAATCACACGAGGGCGTTTCGTCCGGCTCCAGCCAGGGCTGCCAGCGTTCCACTAGACGCACCGTTGGCCACGCGCACTGTGCTCATCGCACCTGGGGGGTTTTTTGCTGTGGAGAGGGGGGGACGCGCTGGGCACCAGAGAGGGGCGGGAGGGGGGGGGT
>CAUYPK010068310.1:0-17887 GCA_963574355.1 Loris lydekkerianus | reverse complement strand
CAATAACTAAGAAAATGCCAGGAAGGCTATGTTAAACAGAGTGATGAAAATGTGTCAAATGGTCTATGAAACTAGTGTATGGTGCCCCATGATGACATTAATATACACAGCTATGATTTAATAAAAAAAAAAAAAAGAATGGAAGAAAAAGTATCCAATGTACTCAGCCCTACTATGAAACTAATTTGTGGCTTTCACATGAAAGCTATAACCCAGTTACAACCTAAGAATGGGGGGAAGGGTGAAAGGTTGGGGAGGGAGGTGGGCAGAGGGCGGGGGATTATTGGGATTACACCTGCGGTGCATCTTATAAGGGTATATGTGAAACTTAGTAAATTTGGAATGTAAATGTCTTAGCACAATAACTAAGAAAATGCCAGGAAGACTACGTTAACCAGTGTGATGAAAATGTGTCAAACGGTCTATAAAACCAGTGTATGGTGCCCCATGATCACATTAATGTACATAGCTACGATTTAATTAAAAAAAAAAATCACACCATTTGTGTCTTATTCCCAAATGATCCATCATGTACAATCAATGTTTACCAGTGGCTTATGGCATACCAGTAAATATATTTATAGTTGCTTGTATATGATGTGTGTTAATATTGCTGATACTCTTTTTGACACCTATACATCATTATTATTATTTTCAAAAGTACTCAAATTACTTACAACCCAGAGTTGCAGAATGAAAAGTAAACAAATAATTAACACAGTACAAAATCTATTATCTGGATGTACCAGGATACGTGACCCAAAGCTGCAACTTTGGGAGCATTTCAAATGAGATTTTTTTTTTCTTAAGTATGTCTTCTTGTTTTGCCAGATGTATTATCAGTATTATTTCAGATCTTAGTATCTGTTTACAAACATTTATCTTATAATGGAAAATGTAAATAAAGATGAGACCTGATGTATTGCAAATCTAATGGGCTAAAATTGCTTTGTAAAACTTGATGATTTATCCAATTAGTTAAATAATACTCTCAAAGCTGTGCAAAGATTTATCAACATTTACTACTTGAGATATTCATGCCAAGAATCTTCAAAGAGACCTATTTGTAAATTTTTTATCAAAAAATAAATTCCATCCCTTGTGGAGGGTGGTGGGAGTAATATTAAGTTGCTAAACTTTTAACCATCCTTAATAGTTAAGCTAATCATCCTTAATAGTTAAGCACTGCATTTAGCTTTTATCTTGAGAACTAATTTCCTTCCACTACATTTTGAGGCATGAACTAACTGAACCTTACAGAATTGCTTTAATAACTTCATCACTATAAGGTAATAATCTACAGAAAATAAGTCAATGCATGTTTAATCACTGGCTGTGGGTTTTAGAAAACAAATTTTTGTCCATTTCATAATTCTGGAGAGAACATGCAAAGACTTTGAAGAGGGTTTTTATTATGAGACTATGAAGGCCACAGAATGACATTATGTTTCTTTCAATTAGCTACATAATTGACTAATGAATCAGAATTGGAAAATTAAATGTGATTGAAGTAACAGTGACATTATGACATAATTAAGTATACGGGCATACATTTAAATAAGCATTATGGGTGTAATCCCTGTGAAGCAAAAGGCAAAATACAGAACTTGGAGATGAAATGAAAGAAAAGTGTGCTTTCTGTTTGGTTTCTATTATTATTATTATTATTTGCAACAAAATAAATTTTATAACAGTAAGCTGGATGTGTGAACTAGAACTAAATGAAATGGAGAAGAGTAGGTCAAATAAAACTTTACTAACATTCCGTGGGCCTCAGAAAAGATTCCAAAGCTACAGGTATTAATTTTGTCTCCAATAAGTAGAAAAATACAGTCAGGTGTCTGATTGAGAAGCTACGTTCTGAAATAAAAATAAAGCTAGTTAGCTACTAGCATTTTTTTTTTTTTTTATAATTCTGTGGAGAAAACAGGACAAATTTCATGTAAAATAATAATTCAATTATTTTTCAATAGATGTGGCCAATAAAATATACACTTGGAGATAGTATGTTAAATATTGCACAGGAAAATATTAATATTTGCCACTAGAATTTAGTAAATAGTTATTAGGTGCTCTGAAATTTGCTATGTGCTTTGCACATTTAAGCACATTTTTAATTATAACATTTTTAAACATCTTTTACTAGGTTGGGTCTAACCAACTGCCCAGCCTATTTAGTGTGGGCAGGAGAGCTATGTTCATAAGAACTATGAGACCAGCCCCTCTAGAGAGTGGTAGCATGTGGGCAGCATGTCTGGGGCTGTGGAAATGGCCCTGGAAGCTGAGAGATCATCTACAGAGAGAGTAAATACCTAAGTAACTATATTGAACATAATGAAAAACTACAGGAAGCAGTTAAGGAATGGAAATGAACAAGGCTAGAGTGAACCTTGTGACGCTTGATTAGAATCCACAGTCTAGATACAATTACATGGTTAATATTTATATAAAAGAAACAGAGAGAAATAGATCTAGATGTGTGTGAGAGTGCATATATGTGGATTTCTTTTCCATTTGTGTCTGCTGAGGGCACCCGGACTAATGACATCTCAACAGCAAAGAACCAGGAGCCGCTGATGCCAGGGCTGAGGCAGAGGAAGTCCAAGGTCAGCCTGGAGCGCCTAGTGACAGAGTATGAGGAGGTGCTCAGAGAGCGGTGAGACAAGCATGTGAAAGACAGCCTCAAGGATTTCCCACTGACCATCACTGGAAGTTACTGAACTTCAAAATAAAATAAGTGACATGAACAATCTTACTTGATGCTGAGTTAAATAGGAATCTAAGAATCTCCATCAAGATAAATTGACAGAGGAAGGAGATCTGTAAGCTCTGCCCTATGGTAGAATAGCAACTAATAAACAAAAATGGATTGATAGAATCAGAAAACCGCCTTATAGCTACCATAAGGTAAGATAGTAATATTAATTCTTCATTGTTATTATGTATGAAGATGCTATTTTATTTAGGAGATAAATACAAGCATTACGGGTTGAAATGGTAACATGTTTGCAACTTGCTTTCAAATGATTCAGAAGAAACGTTTGTGAGGGGTGTGTGTGTGTGTGTGTGTTTGTGTCTGCGCACTTGTTTGAAAACAGGGGTGGGAGCGGTATTTGAAAGTAAACACAAGATAGAAGGAATAGTAAATTTTCCCATCATTGAGATTTAACAAATAGCAACATTTTGACACACGTGCATTGCTTTAAGGATCCATTCTACCCTGCTGAATTATTTTACAGAAATCCCCAGTTATTTTGTAATTTCACTTAAAGATATATACATGTTTACATTCTTTTAAACAGAACACAGAAAAATTCCATTACCCCCAAACTCTCTCTAATACTCTTTGCCAGGACCACATTTCTCATCACCATAGAAAAATTGATTCCTCCCACTTTATTGTTCTTTTCCAAAATTGTTTTGGCTATTCCCTTTCTATTTACATTTATAATGAGCTTTTCTATGACTACAAAAATCCTGCTGCAATTTCTGTAGAAATTGCAGTAACCCTATAGATTGATTTAGGGCAAGTTAGAATCTCTACTAAGCGGTACCTTCGAGCGGTACCTTGAGGTCTTCTTTCATTTCTTTCATAAGCATTTTGTAAGGTTTAGCATCTAGATACTGAATATGGTCTATTACATTTATGCCTAAGTGTGTCATTTTCATTAGAGCAATTGTAAGTGGTATTGGGTTTTTGTTTGCTTGTTTGTTTTCTTTAGAAACTGATTTTTTTTTATTTTATTTATTTATTTTTTGGTATTGGGTTTTTAAAAGTTGTTTTACCTTCTGTGTTTTTAACAAATAGAAATGCATTTAACTTTTGTGTGCTGATTGTGTGTTCCATGAGTTTACTGAACTCACTTGGTAGTTCTATATTTTGCTTTATTAATTTTTGTGGATATTCAATGTCGACCTTCTGGTCTTTATCTGTGGCTACAGACAGTTTTATTTCTAATTTTCTAAACTACATAACTTTTATCTTTTTCTTGGCTTATTGCAACAGCAAGAATTCCCAGCACTATGTTGCATAAGGTCAGAAAGAACAGACTCACATGATTTTCTTTCTGACACCTGAGGGAAAGTAGTGAATCTTTCATGACTAAGTATAATGTTAACTATAGGTTTTTGTAGATTTTTTAAATGTAGTTGAGTAAATCTTCCTCTGTTACTACCTTACGGACAGATGGATTTTGTAAAATGCTGTCTCTGCTTCAGTTTATATAATACATTTTTTCTTCTTTAGCTTGTTGATGTAGTGAATTATAGTGATTAATTTTCTAAGAATGAAACAGCCTTGCATACCTGGAAAAATCCCATTTAATTATACTGTGTTGGACTTTTTATACATTATTGGATTTAGTTTGCTAAAATCATGCTGAATATTGTTGCATGTAAGATTATGAAGCATATTGGTCTGCAGGGGTGTGTGTGTGTGTGTGTGTGTGTGTGTGTGTGTTTGTATGAACCGTCTTTCTCATGTCAAGTTTTAATCTGATCTCTTAAAGTAAGGTGATAATGTGGCCTCTTCCATTTTCTTGAGAGTATTATCTCAAGTTTATGTTAGTTCTTTAAATTTTCCAGTGAATTCTAGTGGGCTTGAGAATTTCTTTTTCACAACTTTTTAAATTATGAATTTAGTTTCTTAGTACTTATTAGACTATGCAAAACAAAAATTATTTGTTTCATACTTGGTAGGTTGAGATAGTCTGTACTTTTAGAAGACATGATCCATTGGTTGCATAATCTATGTGTGTAGAACTGTGTATATTGTGGAAACTGTTCCCACATTATCATTTATGTCTGTAGGGCTCAAAGTGATATCTTCTCTTTCGCCACTGCTGTTAATAAATTGAGTTTTTTTAATGCCTGTCTTTCTAGAGAGTTTGGTACTTTTAAGAATTATCTTAAGAACCAACATTTTTCATCAATTTTTTTTCTCTAGAGTTTTATTTATTTATGTTTTTCTTTTTATTATTTCCTTCCTTTTGTGATGTGTTTATTTTGCTCTTCTTTTTCTAATCTTTCCATGTAGGAGCTCCTGTTATTGATTAGAGAACTTTTCTTTCCTGGTGTATGTATTCATTGCTATGAAGTGCTTTAGTTAAATGCAGGATCAATATTTGACAGAGGTTTTGGTTTTCCTTTGGCAGCAACTAGTGGCTATTTACAGGCTTCAGTGACTGGACTAGTTTATCAGATTCAAAATAATCAATACGGTACCTGGTGTTCCCTTCACCAGTTACTAATCAACGAAGCAGTCTGCTGCACAGAGCTGGGATTCCATCCTGGGAGAGGCACAAGACTGTTTACAGAGTTTAAATAAGTACATGTTAAACAAAATCCATGATGAAAAAAACTAAGTTACTTGTCTGCCCATGGATTTAATAACACATCGTCACTACTTATTTAATCTGATTATGAAGTTTTATACATGAATGATGCCCCCTTACATTTAGATACTTTCTAGCACAGGATTATGCATTTGGATGACAAAAGATTAAACAGAGAGTTTGAACTTATTTTCCATTTTCTTTTTTCCAGTGGGTTTCAGTATGTAGTTTTGAATATCTTTCAATGGTCTATAAGTTGAATCATTCTTCTCATGAAATCATATCTATGGAGAGCCTTGATTTAAAACACACAAGTATTGAGAATTGTTATTTCTCAGATTTAATAAGCTACTTTTCTTTACATTTTCTTCCCAGTCCAGCCAGAATATTTTGGATTTCTTATTAAACAGTTTGGTTGGTGACAGAGAAGAAGGTTATTTTTGTTTTGATCTTTGTGTTATGACAAGGAGCTAATATGGAATGAGTAACAATTTATTGTAAAAAACCCTCCTCGGAGACAAACCAGTAAAAGAAGTATGATATTGCTGTAATAAAATAAGCCTCACAAATGAGCATTTCTGGCCACTGGTTGAGGTTCAGAAGAGACAGATGAAAGTAATAGATGTCATCCAAGATGGTTCCTGCCAGATGTTGAATGATAATGAATATTTAACTCAGAGGCTGAAAGAGTTACTTCGTTTTCATATTAAATTTATAACCCACTCACTTTCTTGTTAAAAACTGACAAGTATAGTGTTGGATGCTCTCTGCAAAGAAAACGTCCTTGAGACAAGCAGAAGCTCTGTGAACAGTCATTCCTCAAAGCAGTTGCCTGGGCAGACATGGGTGCCAGCTTCCTCCAGGGGGCAGGGATTTTCTGCTCTCAGAAAACTTTCTCAGAACACCACATACAGATAACAGGGCTGTGCTCCTAGCAGAGAAACCAATTGTGTCTGCAGTGACATCAGGTACTCCAGGAAAGGGTTGATTTCAAATTGGAGAAGAGAAAACTGAGCCAAATTGGCTGTTAAACTAGGAAGGTCCCTGTTTCCAGAAGTCCCTGAGCACACGGGCCTGTAGACTCCCTGTGGAGAAAAAGAAAGAGAAGCAGAAACAGTAAGACACTTAGGAATGGCTCCTTTTTATCAAGGAGTGTGGAATTGTCCCACTAAATACCTCTTTCTACATCGCTTTTGATGCACTTCTTAATGTATCTATTTTAAAAATAATTAATCTATACATACTTGGCATTCATTTATAACAAAATATCAGATACATTTAGAGCAAAATAACAAAACTATAATGAAGAGATTTTCCTGAACTGATGGTCCTTATACTTGACATTAATACTTGCCTGCTAGGTCAAAATTTTTTTGACATTGGGATATTCAATATAGACTTGGACATGTTTGCCCTCGGTTCTATTTTGGGAATGAAATAGCAGCTGATATTAAAGTTAGTTTAATTTAAACTATAATTTATTTATGATTTTAATTTTTAATTAGTATAAATACATAACTGTAGGCCAGGCATCATAACTCACACCTGTAATCCCAGCACTCTGGGTGGCTGAGGCAGGTGGATCACCTGAGCTTAGTTGTTCGAGACCAGCCTGAGCTAGAACTATGCCAAATCTCCAAAAATAGCTGGGTTTTGTGGCAGGCGCCTGTAGTCCCAGCTACTCAGGAGGCAGAGACAAGAGGATCACTTGAGCCCAAGAGTTTGAGGTTGCTGTGAGCAATGATGCCATAGCACTCTACTGAGGGTGACAATGTGAGACTGTCTCAAAAACAAAAACAAAAACATTATGGTGTACACAAAAGCAATATAATACTACAAAGAGACAACCTAATAATCCAATTATTTAGAAACAAGTACATTATGCATGTAATTCCAAAAATATCATCATCAATATATAAAAATGAATGTTTGCATATGTATGAGTTGTAAGGAACCAAAATGGGAAATCCGTTACTCTTCTGTTCACAACTGGAATATAACCTCTGAAAAAAACCTGCTTGTTTTCATTCAAGGAACATTTTTCAGTTTCAAGATGCATATTAATAACAATTCTAAATGACTGCAGAATATTTTTATTTGAACTCATGGATATTTTGTTTTATTTTCAGGACTATAAAATACTATAATAATTATTCTAGAAATATATCCCACTATTTCATGAAGGTAAGCTGCTAGCTTCCCTGTTTTGGTTCTAATTGCACAAATTTCCTTAGAGACAGATGGAAGTAATATGCAAGGTCAATTTTATGTGTCTAAAATTTAGATGTGAATATGCCATTTAATCATAATCAAGTCTGTTGGATGATATAGGGTATTCAATTGTAGTTTTAATTTATAATGTATAACAACGATTCTAATGAGGTCACTATCAATTATTAATATGACATAATACTTACAATATCTACTTATATGAACTATATAATAGTAACATTGTTATGTGTTAATTAGATTATATTTCACATAGAATTCTTCTTCTGTGAATTGGTTGTTAATTTCTTTGCTGATGGTCCTTTATTGTTATGATTATTTATTGTTTGCCAGATTCCTAAGAACTTTTAATATCAAGAGGCTTCTGCCTGTCACATATTTCATTTGTCCTTTTTGAAACTTCTTTAGTGTGGTTTTGTTGCTATGTTCTGCCATTGACTATAGAGAAGGTTGGAATATATACATTTAGTTCAGTCTATCAACTTTGCTGATTTCAAGTTCAACTTTTAATAACATGCTTGAGAAAAGCTCACTTGTGTCCATCTGTTATAGATGTTCAATTACATTTAATTAGTTCATTTTAAGATTCACCTTGAATTAACTTTGGGTAAGCTACATGTTGGATAAACAATTTTTCAAAATGTTTTTGACAGAGATTTAGAATATTTCATAGTTCTTCCTTCCTTCTGGTAACTATTATGTGAAAAGTTTTCACATACACAGACTGTATCTTCTACTGTAGCAAATACTTACATTTAAATATTTATCCCGACTGTTCTGGAAGTGCTATTCATTACTCTACTTTTATCCTTCATAATACCATTAAAACAGTTTTACCTTGGAAAAAATTCACTTCAGAGGCTTCTAAGATATCCTCTCACATTTATTCATCCAGGCAAAGTACATAATCATTTCAATGAATTTTATTAAATGTACATTAAAGATATTAGTGTCATGATTTTGGATTAAGAACTGGAATAAATTTATTCTCTTCTGTTTGCTCCCTTTAAATAGAAATTAAATATTAAGAAAAATAAAAATAGTACGTTAGAGATGTGCATTAATTAAACAATTCTAATATTTGTAGAAATTTTAAATCATCTTCAACAAATTTTAGATGCACTCAGTAATAAAATTATAGTAAGGTGCATTGCATTAATAGATTTTGAAATCTCTGATCCAAAAAATGACACAGTTCTCAATACAATGGTCTTAATTTATGTTCCTGATTAAATATCGTAAGCATTGTGCATGATAAGATACAGTTTTAATTACCTTACATTTATACTTTATAAAGTATGCATTCTTTTTCTCATTATATGTTTCATCTAGTTATTTAGACTAATGAACAAGGAAATTTTATATTAAAATGTCACAGAATATTAATTCTGTTATTACATCTTTTAATTATTTTCTTGAGATTATTAGCACATTATTAATGCTTCAACTCTTGATATTAACTCTTCTTAAATTTAGATCCATATTCTCCATGTCAAACTTCTCACTCACTGTCTGAATGCTCAGAAAGTAAATCTGTTTTGTTCTAAGCCACCATGTCTGTGATAATTTGGTGCAGTAGGATTATCAACCTATTAAACCATACGGTGATTCCTTGAAAAAGACTAATACAATGGTTAAACACTTGGAAATACTAAAGAAGAAAGACATAGAGATAAATTTAAATTTTCAGTATCAGGAATAAAGCATAGTGACACAAACAGATCATGGAAATATTCAAAGAAAACATAAAAATATTATGTACAAATCTCTGTCAGTAAATTCAACAATGTAAATAAATAGATATCATCCTATGACATTCAATATACCAAAAGTGGTATAAAAATGAACAGCAAATAAAAAATGAAAACTCTCATTAAGCCTATACCTACCTACATTTTGAGGTGATATCAATGAAAATGATAGAGTAAGCACTTTTGAAATTTTGCTTCTTAATAAAAGCGGAAAAAAGCTGGGAAAATTGTTGGAATAAATTTTTGCACATCTCTGAAAATTAACCAAGGATTACAGCAAATTTAGAGCATTTAGTTCATAAAAGTAGTTGAATCTTGGTTAGAACATTGGCCTTTGTGGTATTGCCATTCTATATCTCTGAACTTAGAGGTAGCTTAAAAAAGCAATATCCCACATGTCCAGTACTACATGGAACAGAAAGGAAGATAAGAGCTCTTTTAAAAGCTTGTTCCTAATAAATTGTTATTATTTGACCTGCCTGGTAATTCTCTGGGAGACCCATTCAAAACGCCTGTTTTATTGTAAATAACTTAAACTCACCCAAGGATAAAAACCTCACCCTGCCAGAAGATATTGTGGAATGTTTTTATGTCATAGTTTTCTGACATTTTGGAAACCAACTGGGGCAAACAATAATCTAACCATAAACCTCAGCATGAACAACTGAGGAATGAGATGTCCACGGCAGCTTTAAAAATGTGCAGTATATTCCTGGGATTCCTGAAGGCCAGTTCCATGCATAGGGCTTGGCACATGTTCACGTAAGACTTGAGAAGCACCTAAGCTCTCAACTATGGCTGATCTTGAGCTTCTGAGTATATAGAAAGTGAAGACTAAGGAGAAGTTGTAAACTGGTTCTCATAATATGCAAAGATGTCCAAATACACACACACACACACAGTTTCAAAAAGAACATAAGGATTCATTAGTTCCGAGTGCTTAAGGATTAACAAAATCAATGTGCATTAGTCATCACACCATGAAGCTAGATGATTAGAAATTTTGATGATTAAATAAGAACAATACAGAATAAATTCAGAAAGTCAGCAAACCGACAAAAACTACACACAGCAACCTAGAGGTTAGAGGGCAATCTAATTTCCAGAAAATTTTAAATTATATTATTAAAAATATCTAGTAAAAAAACAAAATTGTGAGACAGGCAAAAGATACAGGTAATTTGAAAAATCAATAGAAACTCTTCCTTGGGGGAGGACAGACTAACTAGACAAATCTCTAAATCAGCTATTTTCAATATATAAAAGTTTCAAAGTGGATATGACTCAAATATTCATATTAGGAACAGATAAATTGATGAAAGATGCACGTGTACACACACAAATGGAATATGTCAGCCCTAAAAAGAAAAAAGGAACTTCTGATACAGATATGAAGTTATTGCAGGTAAAACCGGGGCTCTATAATGCTTTGTGCCTAAGGGTGAAGGGTGAGTGAAATTAGATGTGTCTTTGAGTGGAATTAGATGTGTCTGCCTCAGCAACGTTGAACTAGAACGCGGCATTCAAAACCTGACTTGTCCGAAGCATTCAAGTCACTCTGCACATCTGGAATCATTGGAAAGTGGAAATTAACGGATTGCTAAACTAATGATTGCAGGGTGAGGAGAATAGATACCCAGTCTTCAAAATGAACAATCTATGCCCTTCCTGTCTCTAAAGTAATCAGAAACCCCAATTGGTTTTTCTCTTTGATTTACCTCTTGATAAATTCTGTATATGTTAGCCAAGAAGCTATTATCATTTCTCTTTATTTCCATAGTTATGAGTATCCTAGTTTATAGAAACATTAATAATGGAACTTTCAAGATGTGCTTTAGGTAAAATGAGCCATATACCTATATCTTCTTGTCTTCCATGACATAATTAGACATAGGAAATATTTCAAAGAGTTTATGTATAATAGTGTTTTGTTTGGAAGGGATCTTTTGATTTCTGTTGGTGATGGTAGTTTCATTTTTTTGGTAAATGTTAAATAACCCCCATCATTAACAAAGAAGCTTCTGCTACTTTAAGAATGCACATTACTGCAACATTAAGACTTGTCTCTTCTCTAAGACATATTTGAGAGTCATATTTCAGCAACGTATTCAACATATACTCATTCAGTAGACTTTAATAATTGATTTTAGAAATACTTTTGTCTGCTCAAAAGAAAGTGATTAAATTATATGTTGCTTCAGATAAATTTAAATTTGTATCTCAGGTAAGTATTAAGCATGTTTTATGATGCTGAAATAATAAGATTTCCTTATAATTTCAGCTCTCTCAGTTCTTTAGCTATGTAGAAATCATGGTAAACAAATGTAATAGGTAAGTGGTTAGTACATAAAATGAATAGAATTTATTTCTAATAGTAATACCCTAAGTTAATATAATAATAATCTTAATTACACAATTTTCCAAGTAAAAAATAGTCTAATCGTTAAAAATGACCTTACCTATCTAAAATAAAAATGAGACTAACAAATCAGGCTCTTTTTGATATATCCTTTGTCCTGTTAGAGTCCAGTACATTTATTTGTGCTCATGACACAACCTTCTCATGTTTGAAAATGATCACTAAAGCAATTAAAACTCACAAAGATCGAAATGTACTAAGGAAGAAAAAGCAAGTTCTGTCTGCAAAGATATTCTTACTGATAATTATAGCGATTATATTTAATACATTAACTATTGAGCTTGCATATTGAGTGTTCCCAAAGATTTCCAAGCACTTCCCTTCAGATTATGTTTTAAATCCCTTTAGAAAACATGAAGAGTTTTCCATTATACCAAATAGGAGCCCAGAAAAGGAAGGCTCAGAATTTGAATTATTTACAAATGTGTAATCATTCTTAGATTCAGAAGATACATAATGTCTGCATGATATTCTCCTGCAAACATTTTGCTAAAGATTAGGATTAGGTTCATTGCATTACCAGATCTGGTATTCTTTATGGATAAAACTATGGAATTACTTAGAATTATCATTATTAATTTTCCTCTTTTAAATTCTATTTGCATCCCTGGATTTGCCCAGGATACTGTTTCATGAACAGTTTCCATTTTCTATGTTAAACTTCTAAATTCTCATAAACACACTTATATTGTTAATTATTTTAAAACATGCTAGCTATTTTTTTCTTTAAATAACCATTTGCTTTTGGAAATCTGGTCATGCTTTTCCTTCCAGCTTTTAAGAATGAGGCCCTAGGGGTCTGTCAGTCTCATTCCCCCCTTCGCCCCTTCCTGGACTCAGCAGCCTTGAATCATCCCAGTAGAAATCTCCCTACACAATTTGCATAGAGTTTATGCTTTGAATTTGGTTCAGCAAGATTTGCTACTTAAAAAAAAAAAAAAAAAAAAAAAAGATAAGTTTTGTCTCAGCTCATTTTGGCTAAGGTTTCCATCCTTACCGAAATCTTCTTTCTTTCTTACATTCACAGAAGAATTTCTATCTTTAGTACACTACAGCCATCACTAATACCTTTATTGATCACCCAGGAGTGGCAGGAAGGAGTTTCCTACAAAAATAATGTGTTTGGATGTAAAGACTGATTTCCCACATACCCATATGAGAGTGTGGCCATGCTTATATTAATAACTCATATAATGAGCCTTTCTGGGGAGTGCAAGGCAGGCTTTCTAAGTAGGTACAACAATGGTTTCAGCAGGTGGGGACAGGGAGCTGGCTTGGAGTTTAAAAGTGTTAGGGGTGGAAATGGGGTGGGAATTCCTGAAAGTGGATCCAGCCTTGAGCAACTTGAAATTACAAGTGGCACTGAAGGAAGGACTACTTGGGTTTTCTCATCAGCTTGCACAGGTGTACAGCAGAAGGGGAAGGGAACTGAGGGGACTCGAAAGCTTTCTGAAGTCAAACATCAACATTGGAGTCAGACTCTGTTAAAACAAATCCTCATGTTCATTGCAGCCCAATTCAAATTGCCAAGTCCTGGAAGTAGACCAGATGCCAATCAACTCATGAATGGATAAACAAGATGGTCCTGAAAGAAGGAGGGGTGAGGAGGGAGGGGGAGGGAAGGGGTGGGCGAGTAGAGGGAGGGTATTTGGTGGGATCTCATCTAATGTGCACAATTTAGGGTACATTTCAAAACAACCAAGGATATATTATAAATGTCTTACCACAAAACATAAGTAAGTAAGGTGATGGTTATGTTAATCAGTTTGATTTCAGCATTCCACATGTATATCAAATCATCACATTGTACCCTATAAATGTGTACAGTTATGATTTAATAAAAATTAAGTTTAAAAAATCCTCATTGTCAGGTGGCGCCTGTGGCTCAAAGGAGTAGGGTGCTGGCCCCATATACTCCTACAAGTATCCCTCGGTCTACACACACATACTTCCCCCTGTTATCTTAGACTTCAACACAAAACCCTAATCTCAGTTTGAAGAGGTGAGAATCACAACTGGATTTGGCTCAAGGGTTTTATTTTGATTCTCACAAAGCAATTAGTAAGTGTGCAAAGGACATAAATGAAACAAGGATGCAGGAGTGTTCAGCTGCCCACTTCCTCTATTTGTGTATCACAAACACTTTGGTGGCCCCCACAGTTCCAGTGACCAAAATATCAGAAAAGCATAGTATTGTGGTCTTTCTCCTTTTTAAAACCCCAGACATGTCAGTATGTAGAAATAACCTGTTTTAGATGAAATCTCTGTTCCTATGGAAGCCACAGCACTCACTGTAATGGCTGTGCCAGCTCTGGGGCAATCTTGCTTTACTACCATGTTCATCTAGGGTCTTACAGGAAGACCTGGCAGGCCTCCAACATATGAAACAAGGCAGGAGACAACAGGCAAGACGTCTATCATTCCTGCTGGGTTTAGTAGAGAGGAACTGGCACTGTGTTCACGGAACGCAGGGGCGAGCACACCATCAATATTCCTGAGGCTAGGAACTTAACAGTACTTTTTATTTATTTATGTTTTATTGTTGGGGATTCATTGAGGGTACACAGAACCAGGTTATATTGATTCAAATACATTGGTTCAAACCCAGCCCCAGCCAAAAACTGCAAAAAAAAATTAAAATTAAAAAATCCTCAGTGTCCAAACCTACTGAATGGAACTGTTGATACAGAGGACAGAGACCCAGACTATGAGTTTTATTTCTTATGGTCTTTTATTTAATGAAGAGCAATTTCTTCTTTGAGACCTTGCTACCTCCTCAGTGCCCTTCCAAGAAGCTAGTTATGGAACGTGACTGCTATTCACGTGACATGTGAATTCCTATTTTCCTTAAGGACTGTTCACTGTGTCTGGCTGAAAGAAGGAACTAAGGTGAGTATGTGTGGATAAAGAGCTTATTTGAACAAAATTTGAGGACTGAAACCTTGGAAACATACTTCCAAACTACGTTTGAGGGTTTTTTTCTTTTGTTTTGTTTTTCTTTTCTCTCTCTTTTCTTTTATATCAAATTATTATGAGGGTACAAATGTTTAGGTTACATTGTTCTCAATTCTAAGGTAAAGTTCACGTGGTAGTTGAGCCCTCCATCCGGGGGTTGTACTGAACACCCGCACATTTTGCACGTTAGGTGAGATCCCTCCAGCTGCCCTCTCCCCTCTCCTCCTCTCCTCTCCCTCCCTCCCCCATACTAGACTATATCTGTGCTTTATCTTTTGTGTAGGTGTGCAGTTGTTTATGTATTGTTTTCATACTAGTATTGTTTTCTTTCTATTCTTGAAATACTTTACTAAGAAGAATGTGTTTACCTAGATGGAGTTGTTTAGTTTTGTCAGAATCAGGGTCTCACTGTGTTGCCCAGGACGGAGTGCAGTGGTGCAGTCACATCTCACTGCAACCTCAAAGTCCTGGGCTCCAGGGACCCTCCCACCTCAGCTTCCTGAGTAGGTAGGACTACAGGCATGCACACCACTCCCAGCTGTTTTATTTATTTATGTATTTATTTTTGTAGAGATGGGGTCTTGCTATGTTGCTGAGGCTGATCTCAAAAACCTGGCCTTAAGTGATTTTCCACATTGGCCTCCCAAAGTGCTGAAATCACACTCTGTCTACAAGCAGAATTTTAAACACAAAATGAAGAGATATAAAAAAGTCTCTTCACCTATAAATGCCCTTTCGGAGATAAGAGAGATAAGGGAACAGATGATTACCCAAAGGCTATAGCAATTCTCAGGATAGTCATGATGGCATAGTTAGGCCAGTTCCTGGAAACACTCACAGAAGTTGGAAGGGTTTCATAATAGTATTGAGTACATTAGATTTTTTTTTTTTTTTTCCCAATCTTGAGATGGATTCTTTACTGAGAAGAATGTGTTCCAGGTCCAACCAGGTAAACATAAAAGATATAAAGTCTACATCGTTCTTATGGCTGCATAGTCTTCCCTGGCTTACATATATCACATTTGTTTATTCATTCACAGGTTACTGGGCATTTAGGCTGCTTCCATGACTTGGCTCTTGTGAACTGGGCTGCAATAAACATTCTGGTGCAAGGGCCTTTGTTGTAAAATGATTTTTCATCATCTGCATAGTGGTTATGTTAATTAGTTCAATTTAATATGAACTGTGAATTAGTTCACATTGTACATCAAATCAACACATTGTACCCTATAAATCAGTGGTTCTCAATCTGTGGGTCATGACCCATTTGGGGGTTGAATGACCCTTTCACAGGGGTCACCTAAACATATCCTGCATATCAGATATTTACATTATGAATTATAACTAGCAAAATTACAGTTATGAAGTAGCAAAGAAAATAATTTTATGGTTGGGAGTCACCACAACATGAGGAATTGTAATTAAAGGGTCTCAGCATTAGAAAGGTTGAGAACCACTGCAATGTATACAGTTATAATTTAATAAATGTTAGGAAAAAAAGCTGGAAGGGCGGCACCTGTGGCTCAATGAGTAGGGCGCCCGCCCCATATGCCGAGGGTGGCAGGTTCAAACCTAGCCCTGGCCAAACTGCAACAAAAAAATAGCCGGGCGTTGTGGCGGGCGCCTGTAGTCCCAGCTACTCGGGAGGCTGAGGCAAGAGAATTGCCTAAGCCCAAGAGCTGGAGGTTGCTGTGAGCTGCGACGCCATAGCACTCTACCAAAGGGCCATAAAGTGAGACTCTGTCTCTATAAAAAAAAAAAAAAAAAGAAAATTCCAGGAGTAACTGGGCCTTAGCCCATTCCCTTTTGGCCATGGTAATTTAGTTAACACTGTTTGTTGGATTTTATTCCTAATTGTCACCTGCAATTCATTAGAACCCTTTACTTTCTCTTCCTCCTACTGAAAATATCTAATTCAATCTAATCATTAAGCTTGGCATCCACAAAAAGAAAGGGAGAGGGATTGTTTTCCTGTCTTTTATGATGTAAACCCTACTTCTCCCAAGAAAAGGGAGCTTGGTGAGGAGACCTGCTCCATTAGAAAAAGAAATGGAAGGGAAAAGGGAAAAGCAAATAGAAGTGGCCTAGCAGATTATCCTCCCCCATTTGTAGAAGGACAGAAGGGCTGTGCACCGGCCTCCCAGACCCACCTCTGAGTCCCACGCATCCTGACCCATCGGTGCAGTAGGGAATAGGGCGGCTCCCCGTGGACCCCAGCCTTCTCTCTACACATGGTGAGTTGAGGGGATTTTCATCCAAGTGTTTCTCCTAGTCTTTCTCACAAAGACCCATATACTATCAAACTTTAGTTCTTCGATGCAGTTCCTAAGAGATTAGCCCCCTTTTTGCTGTTGGGACAGCATCTCCCACCCTTTGCATGCAAGTGTGGATGTTCCTCTTAGTAAACCTTTATTGTACCTGAATCTCTTTACCTTTACTGCTAATTACCAAGAGGAAAACAGCAGAGGTTAGGACAAATAGCATACCCAGAGAAGTTACCAAGCCTAGAAACTTCTCATGGCAGGTGGCCCTTCTCTATAATTACTGTTTCTCTTAGATGTTAACAAATAAAAGTGGCTGCAGACTGCCTTTTACATTATTGCTCAGGGAAGGAGCTTAGCAATCATGTTCTCCTTTCATATGACTTCAATGAGGGCTATGTGGTCATTGCTCAAGTTTATGGCTAGGATCTATTAGGTCATTTCAAAAGTTTTGTCCGTTTTTATGAGTCTACTTTAAACTGTAATATCTCAGTGCATATTTATTCAATTTAATCGAAATAAGCGCCATTTGAATCAGTGCACTTTTGCAAACGTAACACAAGTTGATTAATTCCTTCAGCATAAAAATTGGGTGCTCGGGATTCGATTAAGTCAACAAAGGCCGTTTTTGCTAGGTCCTGATTGGCAAAGGTTCTACCCGTGAGAAAGTTATCGAAGTGCTTGAAAAGATGGTAGTCGGTTGGCGAGAGGTCTGGGAAGTCTGGTGGGGGGGCCAGAACTTCGACGCTCAATTCCTTTAATTTTCAGATGGTGATTTGTGAGACGTGCGGCCGGGCATTGTCGTGGAGCAGGATTGGACCTCTTCTGTTGACCAGTGCTGGCTGCTGCTGACACAATTTTCGGTACATTTCATCGATTTCCTCACATTATGACTCTGCTATAATGGTTTGGCCTGGTTGCAGAAAGTTATAGTGAATC
>CAUYPK010068308.1:0-41560 GCA_963574355.1 Loris lydekkerianus | reverse complement strand
CCCAGGTGCCCTCAGTGGGCAGTGAGTCTGAGAAGGCAGACCAGGGGACCTGACTGCTGGGAATCCCAGGTGCCCTCAGTGAGCAGTGAGTCTGAGAAGGCAGACCAGGGGACCTGACTGCTGGGAATCCCAGGTGCCCTCAGTGAGCAGGGAGTCTGAGAAGGCAGACCAGGGGACCTGACTGCTGGGAATCCCAGAGTGAGCCAGAGAAATGATGTTGTATCTTTAAGCAGCCACTATTCTAGCTTTAGACTCTAAAGAGTCGACTTTGAGTGTGGAGACTGTTGGGGGCTTAACGGACACACCCACCTCCGAAGGGGATGCCAAGGGACCAACTCCCCAAAGCCCTCTGGGAAGGCTGTGGAATGTGTCCACCTCCTACAGCCCCATATAAAAGGGGTCTCTAACTGCTGCTGGCCCAGACACCATCTTGCCACTGCCCAGGTGGGGTGCTGTCCCCTTTCAATCAACCTGACCTAAACTTCTCTGCTCCCGCCCTATCTGGTCTCTGGGCACTGCTGCTCACACCTTTCAGAGACTGTAAGCTCTGATCTCTTAAGGCTGGCATTGCTCCCCTGAGCCACCATGCAGTTGCTCAGGGTCTAAGCAACTGCTGATAGTCACTTGGGAAATGCCCCAAGTTTCACAAGTGACAGCACCTCATTTCATATATGAAGAGTTCTCACATCAGGCCAAGCTGTTGGGAATAGTAAATTTTCAAAGTCTGTTGTGAGAGCAGAGAAAGCTGCTGGGTCTCCTCCAAGGATGGGAGAGTCTTCTGGTAAATTGAGACAGCATTCTGATAGTCAGGGTTTTCTTTGTCTGGTTGAGCATGAGCTTTGTCAAACATGGAATAAGATATGATAGACACCATCTTCTTTGGAATCAAAGAAGAAAAGGATTTAAACTCTGCTTTGGTACTTTCCACAAACTAAAGTTGGAAGCCCCCTACCTGACTGACTGGACTCCCTCTTGGCCAAGGAGACACGCTCAAAAATATTAAAGCTGAATTTCTAGCCCTGAGGAGAAGAGAGGTCAAACATGCCTAGTTGTGTCCATCCTATCCCTTTTTGGAGTTATTTGTAATAATAAGATACAAAATTATTAATAGACCTGAGGCCATGTAAGACAGAGGTTAAAGCACACCTGCAGGTCATCAATTTATTTAATAGATCACTTCAGTCTTGATATGTGTGCGTCTGGTGACCTATCTCTGATTAACAGACCTCCTTACCTTACCTTAAAAAATTATAAGCCTTTAGAAAAAGCTTCAGCTTTAAACACTTTTTTAACCAATTACAAATCAAAAAATCTTTAAACCCACCAATAACCCATCAGCCACCCCACTGCCTCCTTGGAAATGTCCTGCTAATTGCTAAAGCAATCTAGGCCCTCCATGCATTGACCTGATTTTGCATGTAATTTCTGTCTCCCTGAATCGTATAAAACCAAACTGTAACCTAACCATTGTGGGCCCACACTGGCTCAAGGATTCTTGGGTGTGGCTCTCCAGGCCATGGCCACAGATATTCAGCTCATAATAAACCCCTTTAAATTATTTTACAGAATATGGGTTCTTTACCATTGACATCTCTAACAATACACATATGCTTATTTGGCTATACAATTGTGAAGGGTAAATGAAATAATGTAATTAAAGCACTTACTACAGGGCCTCATCTATAGGGTACACTGAACAACTGCGTTTGCTATTATTATAGAGAATGAAGCTGCTCAGCGTCAGGCGATTTCAGGAGACCTTTTTGTAAGCCAGTGTTGTAAACATAATACGCACTCAGTACATGTTTAATATCAGAATAATTGTAATTAAACCTAAACTTTAAAGAGCAGGAAGCTCACAGTTTCTGTTCCTGACTCTGAGGCTAAAAGGAGATGGTCGTAGAGAACATAAGCTGTGTTGTCTATTCACCCTGATCTTATTAGTGATGCAAATACAGAAGGAACTAGATGCAAAAATCATTGACAGAGATAGTGTATCTGCAACCAATCCCACCGGCCAAAAGGGCACGAAGGACATTTGCTAATAAGGGTAATTAAACATGCCTTACCAACCAGCAAAAAAGCCCTGCTGATGGTAGCAGCTAAGCAGATAAAGAAGGAAACTCGCCCTCTGAGAAGAGACTGGACATTATACTAAAAGGCTCTAATAAAAGCTCCACAAGCTCTAATGAAAGTCAACTATACCTAAGATAAGAAAAAAAGATACAGAGGTCCTCCTCCCTTCCTGTCCCCTTCTTGTTTTGTTAACAAAATTAGCAACCCTGCACCTTGGCATATAACTTAAACAGATAAGAGACGCTAATCAAAGACAGAGAAGATAAGGACTTTCTTAAAAAAGGGCAACTTTGCTTTGTTTCCTTTCTAATCAGTTAGCTACTGGTAAGAAGGATACTTTGTCTTAGCTAAGAATAGGAATCTTGACTAAATCCTCAGGCTAATCTTCCTGAGATCACTGCTATAGATCTATCCTTGCTGTAACCATAGTCACCCACCATCAACCTAAACTGACCTCTGAGACTTACCTAACTTTTAAAGACAGATAAATAAAATGTGGTTAATTTTTACAACAGAATTCTATTTAGCAGCAGCATCAATGAGTCTTGAAGACGGGCCAGTTGAGACGCGAAGCAAACCAGGCAGGTCCCTGATTGTCACAAGCCATGTTCACTTCCTGTGGCCCAGTCCCTGTCCACTCCTTAAGGGTAACTCACACGCTTGGTAAAATACCAGCATGTGTGTAACAAAAATCATGTAAAACTTGTCCAGAATGCAGCGTGGCACCAGACCCGCTTCCGAGGCTGACTGTCATAAGGAGATAAAATCTTCAAAAAACTAATGCAAGTTATGAACCTTATTCCATTACCAAAAAGGCTTAATGCACAGCACGAAGAAATAAAATTGCTAATTGGGAGCTACATGTGAATTCTGAAAAATAAATACAGAATATTCGACCAAGCTGAACCTCTCAAAAACAGACTTTAAGTTTCAGATTTAGAGCAATTTAACATTTATTTAGAAAATGAAGTCCTTCGGTTAAATATACTTAAAACATAAGAATATTGAATCCATGGTTTCTCTTTCTCTTTTTAAAGGAAAAGTAAATCTACCAAAAATCTCAAAAAAATCTTGATGAGTGTAGAGAACTTACTCTGTCAGATATCAAGACATTAAAAAGCTACAGTAATTTAAACAACATGGGATTCTCCCAAGAACAGACAAATAGAAAAGGTAGCAGAGCACAGAGCGTCAGACAGCTGCCCACAGAGCCACCTAATCACCTGCTTTATGACAATGAACCACTGCAATGCAGGGCTGGAGGGGTATATTTTTAATAGGTGTGCTGTATATTCATAAAGAAACCCCCTCCCCAAAAGTTCCATTCCTTATCTTAAATCAAATGAAAAATCAATTATAGACAGGTCATTGTTTTAATATGGTAAGTAAAACAATAAAGCTTCAAGAAAATAAGATGAAGGTAAAGCTTTGGGGGGATTCATGACCCTGGGGTAATTTTTTTAAAAATAGGATGCAAGAACACTGTAATAGAAAAAAAAATTGATAAATTTTATAACATTAAAATTTAAAACTTCTGGTCATTTAAAGACATCATTAAGACAGTAAAAAAGTAAGCTACAGGATGAGATATTTATAAGACATTTAAATGACAAATAAATCAAGTCCATAATCAATAAAGACCTCTACAGATCCATGAAAATGACAGCGAACCCAACAGAAAAGCGGAAAAACAGAACAGAGATCTCATGAAAGAAAATATCAAAAGGTTAGTAAATGAGTGCATGAGAATATCCCAATTGAATCGTAATGAGACTCACATCATTAAAGGAGCTGACATTTAAAAAGACTGGGAAGATGGAAGTGGTGGTGAGGGTGAGGACGTGGGGCACTTGGAGCTTCCCCATACATACTTGGAGAGGGGAGGTACTGACGGTGTCATCACTTAGGAAAACTGCCCAGAGCACATACACACACTCCATGACCCAGAAATATACTTCTTGTGTGCATACCAGCAGAAATGCAGCCGAAGAATGCACAAGAATATTCATACCAGTTTCATTTAAAATAATCCAACTGGATAAACGTCAGTGTCCAAGTGTAACAGAATGCATAGATAAAATATGGTTAATTCTTAGAACAGAATACTTATCTGGCAATGGCAAAAATGAACTACTTTTAAATACAACACGGATGACTCTCACAGGTGTAACACTGAATACGAGAAGCCGAGGCCCAGAATGCCTACATAAAATTTACATGAAACTTATTTACATAAAGTTCGAAAACAGGGAATGCCAATCTATAGTGACAGGAATAAAAAAGACTGCTTACTTCTGGCAGAGGGCATGCTGACTGTTGGGGGGTACAACAGAAACCTCTGCCGGAAACATTCTCTGTTTGAGAGGAAGCCTTCAGCTTCTGGTTGAGATACAGAAAGTCAGGAGACTATTATACTCTAAATCCAAAGAACAAACTGAGGCTGAGAACAAAATGAGGCCCAACTTTATGAAAATACAGAAACGGACAAGCCACTTACAGGAGAAAGAAGATTCAAAGCTGCTTTTGTTCCTGGAAGTGGGCAGAGAAGAAAAGGAAAGAAATCTGCCATTAAAATGTGGAAGGACCAATCGTCTAAACTTGGAAGGAAACTTGGTCACCGGGAGTGGACTACCTTGAGGAATTTGCATCCTAAAAGCATCTGTCACCAATCTTTTTCCTACAGGCCTTCTGCTACACCAAAGGTTGGGTACAGGACTGAAGAGCTGTGATGCCAAGGAACAATTTTAGATTTGAAAAATTCCAGAGAGTGGATGGGGGTTTTACAAGGTAGACAACATACCTGTTAGGAAGCTCTTACAGAATGAAGGTAAGTGAGGGTAGCAGCCTTGGAGATGGGAATAAGTGAATGAAATTCATGAACTGCTTGGGTGGCAGAGGTGACAGAACTCTTGTGCAGCATTCCTAAAGCATATACTGTATTCTGCTATTATGAGGTAAAAATTAGATGCATAAGAAGTCCATTAGTAATTTTGTAACACATGTTTATGAGAACTGGGTATGGAAATCACAGCCCAGGCTCTGCATCTAGACAAAAATGCCACCAAAGAACCAAGGGACAGCAAAAGGCCACCATAGGAAGATAAGTACCGAATAAAAACAGCACACAGAAAGTTCTAGAAAAATCTGTGTACTACTGAGGAAATGGGTAGGAGGCAGCACATTCATGCCTAAGAGTTTAGCTGGGGGCAAAACAAACAAACACTAATAATACTAAAGGAAAAAGAACCAAAAAACCCATCAAAGACCAAGGAAAGAAGTAGTTGAAAATATATGATGATGATTTTGACAGATCTTGCAGTGGGTAAGTTTTACCACTTTAAGTGAAGCATAATCTACTGATAAAGTCAACAAATGAAATAAATCTTTCTTAACTGTAACAATAAAGGCGCGTTAAACAATTTCTTGATGGGATTGGTGGGGAGAGAGAAGAGAGGTTCATCCATCCCAGCCCCTGAGATGTTGAGAACGATCTTGGTTCTGTTCAGCATCGAGGGCGGCTCTCCAGTTATCACTACTTTTACTGAAGCCACATTTAATCACATTTAGGTTTCTACCTTGAAAATTATGCACAGTGATATGCAAAATAAAGTACTGGAAGGAGAAGATTGACAGAAGAATGAGATCCATGTATGTTTGTCCATCTTGAACACAGCCTTGAAAAGTGAAAGGATAGGTTAATTAAAAGATTATCCCCAACATGAATTTTAATAGTCAAAGATATCTAATAAGAAAACCACCCTAAGGTATATTTACAGAGCCAGCTTTACACACATGACTCAAGATTTTGCCACATTTTCAATATGCACCTCTTCTAAATGGGACGGTTGAGGTATTAGAAACTAAGAACAGGACACAGAATCAGAACCAGGCTGAGTCCTGGCTCTGCCAGGTACAAAGTCTGAATGCAAATCACACAACTTTCTGCAGATGTAAAATGGAAAACTCCAGCGGGCTGCCACGAAGATGAAATAATAATGGATATGAATGTGCTTTGTAAAAGAAAAATGATACATCATTTCTTCAAAGAAGTGAAGGGGAAAGAATACATTCATAAAATTTTGCTTATGCTCAATTAACAGCCCTATCACTGTCTACATATATACTTAAGATGGTATACATTTCAATTTTCCGATAATGATGGAAACTCAAGAGGTTCTTTTTTCAGCCTACCATTTCTAATGTTTGCATTTGTAAACAGAAATAATACAACTATCACACCTATCTAAAAATTACCTGTCACAATGATTTCTTATGGATTCCATCACTATCTTCCACATCATTTCAAGAGACACCATGTGACAGTAGTTAACTCAGGCTATATGATCAGACAGACCTGCACTCCAATTCTGCACCTGTTACCTTTTAAGTGTATGGTTTTGTAGATGCCAATCTTGTTTTTCTACTACAAAAGTGGAGAAAGTCACAGTACTAACATCATAGATATCAAAGATTTAAGAGATGGCATTGCTTCATGTATTAGCAGAATGCCGGCATATAGTATAGGCCTTACAAATGTAGCTTATGGTAACATTTAAAATGTTGTCTCCAAGCAGATGGAGATGTTTGCTTTCCATTTATTGGTCATTCTTATCCATGAATACGTATACTGTTCCATATGTATATACTGATTCAGAAGCTCACATTATTTAATAACCAGAAGGGAATTTTGACATTTATTGAACAACTGCTATGAGCCAAGGATCCATGATAGACACTACAGACACAAAAATGTTGCCTCTAACTTCAAATACTTCTCAAGAATGTAAGACCCTTGAGGGTACATGTTTGTTAATTCCGCCCACCAAGATATTTTCAGGAATTAAAATAGTGGTATACTGGATTTGCTTGGTAAACACTTATGGAATGAACAGCATTAGTGTTTTTTCTACCATACGTACAAATCTCTAGATCCAGTGCAGAAGCTACTTTTCCTTGTATTTTGATTATACGATGAAAAAAAAAAAAACAAAAACAAACAACTGTTAAAACTGTGGACACACCTCTTGTGGGGCGAGGACACTATTAATTAGAGGGATTTCTCCCAGCAAACGCAAGCAGTGTCACCTGCCTTATAGTATCCTCAATGATTCCCCAACAATAAAAAATAAATAAGTAAATAAATACCAGTACAAATATAACTGAAATTCAGTTTAAATCTTGGGCTCCTTGAAACAGTATTAATGGTTTCCTTACGAGATAAACACAATGACATTTGACACATTGAAAACAAATTCAGGAAATGTTCAACCAACATGGGAAAGAATTCACCCAGTGCCTGGTAACAGAGAGGGAACCAGATGCCTTTTTCTCCCTGCACTGACTGGTACTTTCTATTTATTTTATAGGATTATTAACTTTCCTTCTAAAGTCTTAAAATATTGCTCACCTGGTCTTCTTCTCCTCCACCTTCTTCATCATACTTTAAAATATTATCTCTGACATCATCTTCTGGGTCAATTAAAAGTTGCTTCGCCTGGCGTTCTTTATCTCGCCGCTTCATCCACACCACAAACATCAGAACAAGGACTGAACGGTAAAAAAAGAGAACACTGTCATTTTTCGAGGCTGAACTAGCTGTTCCCTATACTCAACCCTAACAACTTAAACCAGGTCCAAGACTTGTGAAGGATCTTTCACTCCATTACCTATTTCTGGCATCGCACTAAGAGGGATAAGACAAAGCAGGTCCAGGCACTGTTTAGTGGGAAAGAACATTCCAGTTCCCGCTGCCCTGAAAACTCCCTGGGTGAATGTCTCTGTCCTCAGCTTCATCACCTACACACAGGGACAACAGCTTTCTCTATCTTCCCTTGTGCTTTTAATACAGTGCTTTACAAATTCTAAGGACACCAAACAGTAGTAAGTTAAATTGTTACTTGTTGTTTTATTCAGGTTGGTCAGTCATGTAACACCCCCATGTTTACAGAGACTGGCACTTCTCCAGGGGTCCAAGCCTTGCCTAGATGACTTAGGTAGTAATTTGGAACTGGTCAGCAATTGGATCGGAGGGCTTGGCTCCCAAAGGCTGGTGTGTTTCTATCTCACTCTCCTGCATTCTTTTCTGTATTAAACTGCACGCTTTGGCTAGGAAGGCTGTGGGATCAGTTTCAGCCCTGAGATAACATTAGGCTTTCGTGAGTTACATTTGGTGCCAGGTCTAGAACCATAAATTTTCCAGAGAGTTGATGTTAAAATCAGCGCCAATTCATTTTCCTTCAAAATGCCACAGTCCCTTCTTCATTGCTATCATCCGTCATACCTAAGTCTTTCTTGATAAGATTGGCATCTACGGCACATTTCAGTTGAAATGGAAATATGTCCCAAAGTGCACATCTATGAACGAATTCTGTCTAAAATCTGGGGGTATCCGTTTACCTCCTGAAGCAAAAGATTTAATGACTCCCATTTGAGCACATTTTTATTATTGGCCATAAAAGTAAATATCCTCCTTTTAAAGCCAGATAACATGATCTCATTTGCCATTGTTCCAGGGCTAAATCTAGCAAGTAGATTATTAGTATAACATACAGGTTTCAAATTATGGCCAAAGTAGTCTCCACACAGGAAGTAAAAAATGCCCAGGCTTCTTAGTAATTGCTTAGAATAAAAGGACAGAATTCTAAATTACCAGAACACTTGTAAATGGAGAAAACATAAAAGAAATGGCCAACGTTTTCAAGAAAGTGATTGGTGCATAGCATGACTGTCCAATAAACTAAGCCCTGCTGCTACCCACAATAAAACACAGGGCTCCGGCAACTTATTCTTTTAATCTACATACTTAGAAGTGGTGCCTAAAATACTTTGCAGTGGTTAGTTTTTTGCATTTCATTGAACCAAAGATCGCAAAATACCTTCAAAGGGAGCAATTCCTTAATCTACACTTACTCTAAAGGCAGGCAATTTATTGAGCTGCGTAATCATTTCTATTATCCAACGTGTGGTATGTGAAGCACAAGCTCTCACTATTGTACTCAGCCCTTCAGAAACAAATACCTTGATGCCCGCATGACCAGAGCTGGCTGCGGACTACGCTGTACATGAAGGATCGTGAAGAAAAGCAATGTACTTATTTTCCTAAATCATCAACCACATGCAATAAATCCGTACTCAAATGGTAAGATGGGTGCTCTAACTTGGGACTGTTTAACTTTTTTCTAGCAAATGAGTCATAGCGCCCCAAGCAATCAGCATCCCTTGGAAAAGGGGGAAAGAGTGTGGAAGAGGCCGGCTGCTGAGGCTTGCTGCAAACCTGAAAGTGCTTCAAACAAGGTTCAGAGTTTTTTCTTTTCTTTTCTTCCTTTTCATTCTAAAGTGGACTTGGCTGTCCCACATATGATTGGCAAGAAAATGCTCAGAGGTCAAAGAGAGTTGTTAGATTACTTTGCCAGGCAACATCACAACAAGTGATGTTGCGGAATGTTCTAGAAGCAGAAGGGACTGAAATCTGGAAGAATAAAGTACTCACTGAGCAGGATGATGATGCAGAGGAGGATGGCGATGATGGCGCCTGTGCCAAGCCCTGCACCCACAATCCTGTCCACGTCCGTGCAGTCCCCGTTGGAGTCACACTGGCAAACCTTCACGCGCAGGATGGAAATATTTGATTTGGGAGGATTACCCGAATCTGTGATTATGATGGGAACTTCATAGATACCGGCTTCAAGAAATTTTATCTTTAAATTAAGCTGAGCAAAATCACCTATACAAATAGAAAACGGAAAAACATGGTTTATTAGTTATTATCTAACATGATGAAAATCACATAGCATTTTCCAGAATGTATTTACTACCTACTAATACACATAAAGTGGGCTGCAACTGTGATGCTTTGTGAAGATTTTTGTTTTAAACATTTTTAATGTCTTACTTAAACTTAAAGTAGCTTTTAAAATATGTTTAATGAGAAGATTAGGAAGCACATAAAAATTAACTTTTCATACTAGGCTTCAAAACCTCTCAACTGCACATATATCCAAATAATTAACCTGCTCTCACCATTAAGCCGAGTGATGGTCCAATTTCTCTTAATAGTCACTGGCGATAAAGGAAGATCAAAAGCAAACGGTCCGGCGTTAGGATCAATGTCATAATCAAGTGCTGTAATGTTAATTGAATTGGGGTCTGGAGTTTCGCAGGTCTCTGCCTCTTGAGGTAACACTTGAGGGGCGTTGTCGTTAATATCAAGTAAATAGATCTGCAGCGTTCCTGTTCCACTCATAGGTGGAATTCCTTAAGGGAGAAAAATCACAAACCGGTGGTGAACAGTTCTTTTCAATGAGCCTCAATTATGATGAAATTCTCAAAGCTTCTTCCCCTTATCACTGTGCAACTTTGGGAAAATCTAGTTGTCACAGCATCTGGACAAACTGTTTCTGGAACAAAGCTACTTCTTGCTTCCTTCCTAGGATGGCCCTGAGCTGACACGGCGGCTCTGCAGGAGCTGAGCATGGTGACAAAGAACGGTGCCCCTGCCGTGGGATCCCAAGCAGTGCTGCCCAGAGATGCAAAACTCGGGACTCACGATCTTGTGGACCCTACTCTTTATATGGAGAACCAAGGCAGGTGCAGGAAAGAACATAAGAACGTTTAAAGCTTCAACCCAGCTGTGACCTATTGGAAGAGGCTGCAGACCAGTGACACTGTAGTGACACACAGCCCTCATCTTGGTGAGGAATACCATAGGGAAAAGAAATGATATTCACTGGCCAATCAGCCACCTGCCTGAGAAAGTACTAGGTAGCTCTATGTACATTATTTCATTGTAACCCCATCAGCAGGTTTAAACAGATGAGGAACTGAGTCTCTGTAAATTGCTCTTGACCACACAGTTAGAAGTGGTGGACTGTCACTATGGATTGGTCTGACCCAAATCTATCCTCCTTCCAATATGAAATGTTGTCTCTACCACATTATGTAATAATTTGGCCAAAGTCATTTGGGTTCTGCTGCATTATAAACATTTTATAAATAATGCTATATGCTGAAGCCCAGAGATTCAAGTGACCCACCCAAAGTCATGCAACTAGGAAGGTGGATACACACACGTGATCCTTAGGAGGAGATCAGGAGGAATCTTTTAAGAACCTCTTTTACAAACATGATGGCTTTGAGAGCAGGGACCACGAGCACTATGATATGGTATAGTTTGGATACGACCACTATGATACTCCATAGTTTGAGCAACCTTCACATTTACTATATCATCATGTTAAATATTTCTAGACTGTTGTAACTTTACGAAACAGGCAAACAGCAAAATGATCTATCAATGATGAAAGTAAGAACTTGCCCAATTCTGAAGGAGCAAAACTGGGCCTCCAAGTTCTGCCTTATGATTTAAATTCAAGTGCAATTGCAAAGCAACATAGCTACATAGATTCAATAGCTCACTTCTCTCTCATATCAAACACTCTTTCAATTAGAAAACAATGCACTTTGGTAAATGAGAAATCACACCCAACACACATAACATACAATTTTATGGCTCTCTAAATCTCAACATCACGAATGAAGACATATTACTTTAAGTTCCACTACAGTGGAAAGCTACTCCATCCAAAGGGCAAAAAAGCATAACACAGTCACGAATGCTGTGCTTTGATGCGTGGTGGCAGAAACTATTCCTACAAAGTTTCAACTCTAAGCATTTGAACAGGAGGTCCTATGTTAGGAAGGGTAAGAATTATTGCTTTGGCCTGGTACCATGTAGATTTACTACAGATAATAATTTCACTGAAACTTATTATATGAGATTTGGAAAGTTTCATTGAAATTGTTCTTCTCAGAAGTATTGGTAGACAATGCTTTTCCAACTGCACATCTTAACTATCACATTGAAACCTATTTTATTAAACGCTAACATTCATAGTCAAACACTAAAAATATTTTTTTAAATATGGTAGATGTGGGTCAGACATGATGGCTTTTACACTTGTAATCCTAGCACTTTAGGAGGCCAAGGCAGGAGGATCCCTTCAAGTTAGGAGTTTGAGATCACCCAGAGAAACAGCAAGACCACCATCTCTGCTAAATGTAGAAAAAACAAAATAGCTGGGTGTTACGGTGGGCACTTGTCCCAGACACCCTGGAGGCTGAGGCCAGAGGGTTGTTTGAGCCCAGGAGTTTAAGGTTGCTGTGAACTATGATGATGGCACTGCACTCTAGCCTGGGTGACAGAGAGAGACCCTGTGTCAATAAATTATATACATGGGGGGACTGAAAAAATACATACACATTTTGAGAATGAAAACAATGGTATTAGAATTGTAATACTCAAGTCACATTTGACTTCTGCAATGACAAGAGATACAAGGTACCACATACAAGGTAAGAAACATTATCAGTACATATTGAGTATTACAATTTTACAGTTTTTTCCTTTCTTAAATGTGTATACATTTTTGGCACCCTCTGTATACACTGTATGAAATTATTTAGATAGATAGATGTGATTCAGTTTTGAAATTATGAATACATACGTAGCAAGAGAAATATCTGAGTGTTTAGTCTGTGCCAGGCACTGTTTTGGATGTTTCATATAGAAGCCATTATATCTTTCTCAAAACACTATGAGTTAGGAACTGATAACATTATTTAACAAAGAAAAGAAACTGATAAATTTAAAACCTCACTGCCAATCTCACAGTTCGGAATCAGGAGAGCTGAAGTCTGGACAGGGGTCAGGTAGAATTCCTGAGCTTGCACTCCTAAAACCCCCGTCACATGGAGAGCTAACAAACAAAATAAGCCCATCATCAGCTTTACTTAAGTCCTTTTTATTTCACATAGCCAGAAAAAAAAAAAGTGCTCATCTATTAATCTCAACCAAGTAGAACCCAGCAGAGGCTCAGAAAGGAAAAAAAAAAAGTGTCAAAGTATATGTTCCAAAATCAATACCCTAAAGCTCAATTTATGTACAAAATTAATAATTTCCCAGCCCATGGCAGACATCAGAAAAAGGAAAACTGCTGGAGACACACATACTGATGACAGCAAACAAACTAGAAGAAATATTAAAGGACTGAACTCAGAAAACACTGTGTCTGCACAGAGTCTCAAGGCGTCAAGGTGTGGCAGGGCAGGAGGCCAAAAATGTTTATAATCACGCCAGGCTGAGATGAATGGTATGCGGACATGGAGGACATCCGTTTCAGAGGACAAGGAATATGTCACAGAAGGCCCAGGAGAAACGCACAGTACAAGTTGAGGCCTCAGAGCAATAAAGGTCAGTTTTCTAGACAACTGAGTTTTAAGAAAACCTCAATTCCTGTGCATCTGTGCTCTGTAATCAGCATACAGTGAATACATTTAATTACGTACCATTGTCAGAAGCAAGGAAGGTAGCATTATATATATTGTTTTTCACATTTGGTGATTCTCTGTCCAAAACAGCAATTGTAGTTATTTGCCCATTCACAGGATCTATTTTTAGCCAGTTGGCAGGATCAGATAATTTTGTGTATCTGTAAAATGAAAAGTGCAGTGTTTAATTTTTTGATATGAAACTTTAAAAAATAGAGCATATCTCATAGGTTTAATTCCAAATGCAACCAGCTCATTGGCTTGCATGTTAGCTGGAAATACAGCTTTAGTATAGACAAGCGTTTCTGTGGCAGTGATTCTGGCAGGGCTGTGAAAACTGCCAGGGTGGAAAGGCTGTGTTTGGTCAGACACACGAACATTCTGCAGGTGCTGGAGGGGCACGGTTTGGTCTTCCAATTGTGGGTCAAGGCGGATTGGAAAGATCTCTTTAGGCTCTGGTTTACATCAGTCAGTATCAACAATGCAGATAAAATAGTGCAAATTACCTCCTAAATAAGGAGTAGCCCTAATCTATTGAGCCTTCAGAAAAATTAGAAGTTGAATTTCATACCACAAGCCATCCTGAAGCATCTTACCCCCCTCATCATGGCGGAGATGAAGTCAAAGTGGAGAGACCACCATAGTCCCTTTCCTCTGCTTGGATCATTCACACTGGGCCAACCCTCAGCTCTGTACCTTCTCAAAAGAAGTCCCAGCATGAGGCTATATCAGTAGATTTACTAGCTTAAATTAATTTTTTTTACTCAGGGCAGGAGTAAGCTACTCAAGTTTGAATAGCCAATTTATAGCCTGGAAATGATATGCTATGTTTTGAGAGGTAAAAGTTGTAGGATTTCAATGCACCTGTTAACTGGCAATTTAACTATCTTGATTTTAATGTATAGAGAAGTGGGGAACATATACAGTTATCTGTTAGCAGCAATAGTGTAATAACTTAAATAGAAAATGAGCTAATTCTAAAAATGATCATCACCAGCCATGGATAACTGCAGGGAGGTTGGGGACTAAAGACCTCATTCTGGGCAGGGAAAACATCCCTGAGAGGGGGAAAACAGAGAAATAAGCTCAGCAAGGTAGAATAAAAACAATTTAGCTAGCTTACTATTAAACTAACAGTTGAATTCCTTGTCCAGGCAGTTTCTGCTTTTTCTGGAAGGCTGGCCTGTAAGCTTGCCCCTTGCTGGGTCTGTAAGTGCTCTGAAGAGCAACGGCTGTAGCAAAACCTTCACGCAAGGCCTGGGAAGGAACAGTAACCAGGCCTTCCCTTGCCCAGTCAACAGTCAAAGCAAATAGCCCTTGTGGGGATTTATATAATAGCCAGGGCAGAGATGAAGGGAACAGCTCAAGCCCTGAGATATGGGCAGGAGAGCTTGTACCCTAACCACAGAGTAAGACATTCCAGGTGGAGATAAGGGGAAAACTCCTCTTTTCCACCAATTCTTCAGAGAACTGATGCCACCACATCTACTCCACAGAGAAACTAGAGGGGTCTAACCTCCCCCAGGGGATCTGTGTGTGTGACCACAAACAGGTGTCTATCTCCACAGGTTCCGGATTTCTCAAAGACCCTTAAACTTAATGATTATAGACAGAATAAGAACTACCATGTTTACTCAAAGAAACTGCTGACTTTTCTACTCCCTTCCTCAGCTTACCCTCTCAGCTAAATGAGAAAATAGCCTTTAATAAAAACTGGGTGGAACAAAGACTCAGGGCCACTTGTGGAAGCCCCATGAGCTAGTGGTGGTCCCCTGTGTCCCACCTTTGAAAACTCTATTCCGTGTGTCCTGTCTCTTTATCTCTTGCCTTTTTAATTTCATTTTTTCCAGCCAATCGCCACCAGTCCTACAGGTCTTAAGGACCCTGCCCCCAGCTGATAATAGTGTTGTGGGACTTTTACTCTCATATCAGAAGGGATAAAATAGATTTTGCTGAGGTTGGAAATCTTTATAGATATGTTTTATAAGTCTAATAACTACTGTACAGGTAAGGGATAAAATAATTAGCTCCTAGATCTTGATTTTGGCAGAAGCTTTCTTTTCTTCACAGATAATGCTAGAAGCTTCTGACAGCTTCTCATTGACTCACTGTAGAGCCTTTTGTGATGTCTGGTATTAAGGCACAGGCTAAATAATTATTAAACTCTGTTTTCAAGGAAAGGTGGTAGAAACAAAAAAGCAAGAGACAATGCTTTTATCAAATAACATGTAAGTAGATCCATTCTTATATTTCTGATCTAATATGCGTATGGATTTACTGAGAGAAAAATTCATCAGAGAATTTTAAATTATCTTGTAATAAGTAGTTTTATCTCCAATGGGAATTTCTTACTTAACTAGTAAATTAAGCAAATTCTATGCATAGCATAGAATATAACATAAATTACAAAAACACCATGAACAGTATAGCACACCTAATATTTTGCTGCATATATCGATCTGGGTCCTGAGCAGTAAACGTTGTCAACATGGTACCAGCATGAAGGCCTTCTTCTTGGCGAATGATCTTAGGATTTGGGGCAAAATAAGGATTTTCATTTACATCAATAACTGTAACAGACACAGTTGCAGTTGACTGAGGTGGGTGCTGAATTCCCTTGGCTAATGGCACTTGATTTTCTGCAGCAACAGTAAGGACAAACATTCTATTTGTTTCGAAGTCAATTGGCTGGAACAAAGAAAAAGAGAAACCATATTTTTGCAGGAAATAAGAATATCTGTATTCTGCAGTTTATTCTTCTATGAACTCCATTCCCAAAACATTCATTTTTTTTCATGTTGAAGTGCCTCTCAAATCTCTGGAAAACATGCATTCATGTGGTTGATGATCGAAATAGTCATCTCAATTTATAAAACTTGGGCACTTTAAAGATTTATGTTCACAAAATAATGCACATGAATATTTCATAGATCCATTTATTTAAGTGCATACAAAAATGTGACATTCTTAAAAACAGCACTGTTGATCAAAAATATCAAATAATGGGTTTGGCGCCCGTATCGTAGCTCAGTGGTTATATGGCACCAGCCACATACACCAAGGCTGGTGGGTTTGAACCCAGCCTGGCCAGCTAGGTAAAGCAACAATGACAACTGCAACAACATCAAAAACATAGCCGGGTGTTGTGGCGGGCGCCTGTAGTCCCAGCTACTTGGGAGGTTGAGACAAGAGAATTGCTTAAGCCCAAGAGTCTGAGGTTGCTGTGAGCTGTGACGCCATGACACTCTACCTATGGTGACATAGGAAGACTCCATCTCAAAAAACAAACAAAAAACCCCAAATAATATAAGATCAAGTGAGAACATAATAATCTAAATTTACACTCTCAAACACTGATACAAAGATCACTCCTCATTCAGAAAAGACTTTATCAGTCTGTAAAGAATTGAAGAAAACAAAACCAATAACCAAGCAATGTAATTAAAAGAAAATAAAACCAAATGTATTTGATTTAAAAAATGTCCTTCATAATTTGAAATACCCATTTTACACAAACATGTACACATACAAACCCCTTTTTAAAATAATAATGTTTTCACAAGGCAGATATTTTTCTTTTCCCCTTAGCAAATGATAAAACTCTGCCATCTTACAAAGTGATTCTGGGTATTGTACTATTCTGTAAAAATCCTGTATAATACCCTAAATAAATTCAATGCAAAAATAACCCTTTACTTAAATATTAGCTTCCAATGTTCACTGATTCTTGCTGTCACTAGAAACGTTACCAGGAGTCAAGTGGCCAGACTAGATGTTCACGTTTTATTTTCCTTGATCACCTTGTAGTGGAAGTGCAAATCATCATTACTATGCAATGGTTAATAGGGAAAAAAAGAGCACCAAGTGCTGCCTTGCCATCACTGGTAGACTGAGAATGATCAAGAGGTGATGCTCACAAGAAAGCCGTATTTTCAGCACAAACTACACCAGCTTCGTACCCTAAAGCACCTCCTCACATCTTCAAACATATCGGGTTTTCTTTTCGCTATAAAACCCCTCATTCTACTTCCCTTTCTAAAGTATTTTGAATAGGACAGGAGAGAAACCAGGAAGCAAGACTGTAATATTCTGAGTGGTTTCATGAGCCACATTCAACACTCCCAATGGAACATTTCTTTATGCTACGGGGTATATTCACAGCTCTAAGTCCTTTAATGCCTATGAAGCTCATTTATATGTCACAGCAATGTTATGACTTTGGACACTGTCATCAGCCCCACTTTCTGCATGGGAAACCCGAGGTTTACAGAGATTAAGCAGCCAGCCATGAGCTCACAGGTGTCGAGGGCAGAGCTGGGATTCCAACCCAGAGAGACAGGTTCTGGGCTGTGCTCTCAGTCACCATGCTGCGTGTCTTCAGAGGTTCCAACACCCATCCCATTTTACAGAGGGTGCCAAAAAAAGGTAACACTTTAAGTGATTGTATTTACCTATGTATTACTTTTCAAAGTTGGATTGAAGATACTGTTATTGGTCATGGGTGCCCAGCCATGCTACATCTATCCGCTTTACCTGCAGTTTGTATGCTTTCGGGGAATGACTGATTTTATTTCCAACAAGATCTCTTAACATATGTATATGCTCTGTGGGCACCTTCAGTATTCAGGCATATACTTAATTCTTGGCACTGGCACCTTAGTGTACCTTTCCGGACTATGTATAAGTCCTATTGCTGGGTTCATGAGTGAGTGGGAGGCAAAGAAGCAAATCTCTTCACTGGGTGGTTAAAACTGAAGGGCTGCTCACTTCAAAGGGCTTTGACATTATAGCTGTGCAGGTATTACACACTTGAAGAACATCACCTTTGTTTCTAGCATGCAATTGTCTTGTTTTGGTTCTTTTTTGACAATTAAAGATCAGGAAAAACGATTTCTTAAAGTTTTGAAAATAGCATTTAAAAATAGCCTCATAAATGCAAAACCTTTCTAAGATGTAGGCCCTTTTCTTGCTTACTCATTCCATTTTACCTCTGTGAAATTTTCTTGTTTGGTCCCTACCAATACTCTAAATTGCTGTAGACATGAACACAGCAGGTGTGATGTCTCATTCTTAATAGCTATCAATGGTGATCAAAACGTCAGCACATGATCTATCACTCCCAGCTCAACTGCACTGATGGTTAACATTGTCGAGGTCAGTCCTGTGTTCAGATTGGTAATTAAAAGCCTACTTCAGTGATAATGTGAAAGGTTAATTAAACAATAACATACAACCTCCCCCAATATATATGAATTTCACATCTGGAGATGTCTGAAAAAATTTTTTTCTAAGATTCAATGGCAAAATAACACGGTAGGGAGGCATATAATGGTCTTTGTTGATCAGCTTCCAGAATGCAAAATGGCCCAAGAAACACTTACTTTTACCACAGTGACCAGCCCGTCATTGCTGTTAGGGTCGGTCAAAATGGCGAACCGTCCTGTAGGGTCTCCGCCACTGATCCTGTACACTGCATTCCAGGCTTGTGTGTGAGGCTGGTCCTTATCCGTCACAGTTAGATTAGCTACTATGACATCGACCCTGTTCTCAGGGACTTCACCATAAAACTGCAAGAAGGACAAACCTTGGTCAGAAGAGCAACACAGCCATATCAGGACAACCTGATGGCCAACCATCACAGCTGGTTTACTACCCCACTAAATCTTTATCATTTACCCTAAAGGAGAACATGGGTAATCCAGGTAACTACTGCATTTATATTTGTCTTTAAAAAGACCGTAACACTTTTTAGTAGTCCATTTTCCCCCAAATTATGTTACTGTTTCATTAATATTAAAATAAGCATCCATCTGTGAGTATCTGGGTGATTCATGTGAGGTTGGGGGAAAGAATTTATCTGTGGGAAATGATTTGCCTCCAGATACAGATAATTACATGCTGACGAAGTAGCATAAATCAGTGATGTAGTCGTTCCTACACCTGGAAATATTTTTTAAGTGTTTTGTTAGACACAACACAAAGTCTTGCTGTGACATATTTTTCCAGGCAGCATATTTCAGTAACTTTAACAGTGGACTTGGAGCCTATGAGGAAACCAGTTACTTGGATGCCTTATTTAAAGCCCTGGTGACAGAAATGTCGGAGTCAGCAGCCGTTCTGCTATTAGGTGAAGTAAGCTCCACCTCGGTTTAAGTTTTATTATTCATGACAGAAATTCTCAGTAATGGACCACAGACCCAAAATTGTGTGAGTGGAAGCTGTACTTACTGTCATGGCAGTGAACTCCGGGGGATTGTCATTGACATCTGTCACCGTGATGACGGCTGTGGCTGTGTTCGAAAGGCCGTATGTGGGGTTGCCTTCCATGTCTGTAGCTTGAATTATTAACGTATACTGTTGCACTTTCTAAAGAGACATAAAGATAAGAACTTAAATGAAACTAATTCCTCACCAAGACATAACAGCTGTTCTGCCAACGGCTCTTTATTACACGTGGAGAGGACAACATCATTCATTCTGATTAACATGGCTTGAAACTTCTCAAGTGGAGTTTACTTTAACTTACGAAGCACAGGTCTGGTCCTTGTCTAGAGAGATTTAACTGTGTACATTCACTTCCACTCTGCAGAAAGCAATGCACTGCAGACGTGTGAAATTCACAGCTAAGCGGAAACCTCCATCTGGCTGCAACCTTTCCCTTCACAAGACCGTGATTGAGTATTCAAGCCATTTGGTTTGTATTTACATCCTCACATGTTAATCTCTACCTAGTTTAGTGAACTAAAGACAACGAAGAATCTCAAAAGAGAGAGAAGAAAATGCTTGCAATTTATAAAATATACAGGCTTTCTTTCATATATTCATAAATACATTCTACTGTAACAGGGCTAATACAGTATTTTCCCTAATTCCCATTAATATAAACTATTCAAAACTGCACAGAAGAGATATTAGGTATTCTTAAACAAAGTGAAACTTCATTAAGGAGTATACGTTGATAACCTTAGTCCCAGACCATAGAAGGTATTTAATAATTGCATATTCAATGGATTTGGGCATACTGCTCATTGCATACAATGTTTGGAGTACAGACCTATAACTTACATACATATGAATACATTTACATGCAGACGATCATTATCAAACAGGCATCCCTTACTTTCCTATTCCAGGTGGACTGTTTTAAAAGGGAGCCAGACCAAGCTGTGAGATGTCTAAGAGAAAATGTTGAAATTGTCTAAGAAGTTAGACACTTGCTGACAAAGGTTTTTATCAGAAAATCTAGTTAAAACAGTCTCTAAAATCATCTAGAATCACTGTGGGAAATGGCAAAGATAAAAAAACAACAACTATAGATCATTTTCATAAATGTTAAAACATTCTGAACAATAAAACCCACTTCTTCATACAAAAATAAACTGTCACTGCAAAGTGCGATTTTCCCTGATTCTAAACATAGCTAGCATTATGAAGAGCCATTCTTAAGGGGTTTCTGCAGCTTGGATAGAACAGACACAAATTGTAGGTTTTGATTTAGTTGTCAGCGGGAGGGGCCGCGAAAGGAACGGGCCGGAGGGAAAGCCACACCTCCCACGTTAGGTTTTAAGTCACTGTCTCTCCAAGGGCCAATCTCTAGCAGTTTTTTATCTTAGTTATTTTTTATCTTCCTAAAGACAAATGTCAGATTTTTTTTGAATAATAATAAAAAAGAAAACTACAAAGAAATGGTGCTGGTTGAATCATTTGAATTTTTCACTATAATGCTAGCGTAGGCCACAACACGTTTCGATGGTTCCTTTTCCCAATTAAGAGTGTCACTTTAGTGAGAGGATTTAGCAGGCCATTCAGTCCAGATTCTCATCTGAAAGCCATGAAAATAAAAAAACTGTTATGACTTTTAAAACGCCATTTTTCTTAGCTATTTGTGAAAACAAGTGAATATTCCAAAAAACAAAAACAACAAACAAAAAAAAAAAAAGAAAAAATTGGAGCTCATTTTTTTAAAAAGGTAAAAAAAAAAAAAAAGTCCCATAGGTCCATAGATAGTATAAAAGGAGATAGGACAATTCTTTCCTAATGCTTATTCTACAAAAAAATCTTTAAAATTATATAATTGCATAAGAGATACAATTTTCCACTGAGCTGCAACATTGTCATCAGTAGTTAATATTCCAAATTTCTCATTGCTTCAAACTAATCTTGAAATCTTTAAATTACAAAATAATATTTGTCATTTCTAAAATATAATGCCCTTTTAAGTATAGGAAAATTCACTTGGTAAATAACATCATCTCCATTTTTGGACGCCTGATGGGTAAAATGATACTACATTTAGGAAGGAAGCCTTGACAGCTTATGTTTTCAACAGCCAAACTCTTTAGAGTTTCCTCATTTAGTCACTGGGCATCTGGTTCTGAATGACTGACATTTAGATTCCCTAGGAATTGACTTCTCACCCTCACAATCCCCCAGCTGATCAAGAGAATTCTGTCTAAAAACTTCTTCACACTTCCTGTTCTAGGTGAGATCAAATCTCAATTCATCTGCTTGAGGTGAACTTGCCCCTTTCACCAAAGCTACCCCGTCGCACTCCCTCTCGCACACCTGGAGCTTTTTGCATTCATCTCCCTATGCCTTGGCGGAACCCTATGTCACTGCCTGTGGTATTTCCCTCTGCGTAGACCAGCGGCTCTCAATTGGGGTGATTTTGCCCCACCAGAGGAAGTTTTTGGCTGTCACAACTAGGACTGTGAATTATTACATCTATTGGGTGGAGGACAGAGGTGCTACTGAAGGTCCCAGGATGTGAAGGACAGACCTCCACAAAGAATTACCCAACCCCCAATGTCAAGAGTGTCATGGTTGAGCAACCTTTGTCTAGAATACCCTTCCCTTCATTCTGAACCTGTTAAACAGGCAGCTTAAAGTCACCTCAGAGATGACTTCTGAAAATCCTGGAGACAGGGCTGTGGTCGTCATCCTCAGGATGGCCACCTCGTCACTGCTCATGGTTTATACAATGGGGATGAGTTACGTGTCTGGCCGTGCCCTATTTCCCTCATGGATGTGTAGGAGCACATGTGCACACAACTGTCCTCACAGCCCTCTGCTCACGTTCGCGTTGCTGGTGTACAGCACAACGCCTGACACGGAAAAATCGAGTCATAAATAAATGCTTTAGACCCTATGCCTTCACAGGAGAATGGATGAGAAACTTTGGGCCTTGCGCCTTATAAAAATCATCTCGGGTTAAGGAAAAACAGTATTTTAATTTCATGGGCAGCTATAATTTAGTTATTAAGACATATGCTAGGAGCATAAACTCCTTATTTCCTAAACTGCCATGATTCATACATAATATCCTCAGTTCTGCCGTATCTTCATATTTCTATACCATGAGTCACTTCCTGTTTATCTTCACATTAACTCTCTTTTTTGAAGCTCAAATGAATTTATTGAAAGTACCACAAATGGTACTAGCAGTACTTGCTATAAATGTAACTGTATAAAGTAAACAAAATGCAATTCTTGGATTCTGTTAGTCTCTACGAGGTGGAGTAGCATCTAAAAGACTGTGTTCTTCTGTTGTTCTAGAATCTTCTCTTCATGTACCAACTGAAATTATTATATATGGCACATAGCACACTTGTGAAACAAAGCGAGGCCAGTACGTGAGCAGCTGAAAATGTTCAGTCATTCACGTTTACTGAATGTATATTGGATGCCCAGTAGTGTAGTGTTTACTTGGAAAAAATAGTGAACAAAACCAGTTATGGCCTTGCTTTCATTCCAGGATGGACCAGACCATAGTGGATCACGGGACCACATGTACCAAATGTATGTGCCACGTAACGGTCATAAGAGGAAGAAGCAGCAATGCAATGAAGCTTTGATAGGGGAGTTGCCACTAGCCCTAGCCTGCTAAGCCTGGGACACAGAATGAATGAAAGAGGAAAACATAGAATTTGATGACTGATGACGTGAAATAGGAAATTCCTCATAAATCACAGATTTTTGGAGGAAATGACAGATTTCCTATTCTTTTGGATAGGTTGGGTTTGGAGATGGATGGTTGAGTAATAATGTCACCAGGACTTAGCAGGGAAGCACAGGTTGGTGACCTTGTTCAAATTTTTAACTGCTAAAGCCCACTTCCCTCATCTGCGAAATGGGGCTGAAAGTACTTCCTTATCTTGTAAGTCTGTTGTCTAGAATTCTTTTTTTGCATGCTTACTACATACTAAAACTGTTCTAAGGGTCTTGATAATAAAAAGCAGTCCATTGTATTGAGATTGAGCATTAGGCATCAGGCACAGTGGTAAGTGAGAATCTTAGAAAGCAGGTGTTTTTAATGCCTGTTTTACAGATGAGGAAACTGAGGCTTAGGAAGGTAAAGAAACTTGCCATGGACTCCCAGCCATGAGTGGCAGAGACAACACTTGAACCTCTGGGTCAAGAGTCTATATAATTAACATTACTCTATGTAAGTGTCCCCCGAGGAAGTCAGAACACTCTGTAAGTGCAGAATGTGCACATCGTGAGTGAGGGACCAGGCAGGAAGCCAGATTTCAAACAGATGTGGATGGCGTGTGAGCTGAGCAGGGAGTACGGCTGCCCTTTGGGGAAGTCGGATGCTGAACTGAAGGAGAAAGTCTCCTAATTTGAAAATGTCTTTAGGGTTCATGTTCATAGTAAAAAAGTAAGGAACATCTTCCCTCCTGGATGTTGAGACTCAGAATTTAGCTATAATTTCTATATATGTATATAATTTCTTTGTATGTAGAAAGACAGAAGATACTCCTGTGGATACTCAGAGAAGGGGCTGAGAACCAGCTCTCAAAGGGTGAGGATCACCCTGTTATCTAGAAATGAGAAAGGAATATTTTAGGCAGAGGAAACAGGGACAGAAGAATAGAAAATGTCATATTTGTTCAAGGGACTGCATGTGGTTCTACAAGTGGTTCAGTGTCCTTTGTTTATAGTGGGAGGCAAGGAATTCAGGCGGGTGAGGCTAGAGAACACTTTCAGGCCAAGGTCACGGAGGGTCTGGACGCCACATTAAAGAGCCTGACCTCATTCTGTAGGGCTTGGGAGCCCCTTCTCCCCAGGGAAGACTCCGTGTGTTTGCTGGCTATGAAGGAACCTATACAGAAGGATGGAACCGGGTGTCACAGAAAACAGGAGAACGGGCCTTCGGAACTGAACTGAGAGTTGAGGGCACTAACTGAAGGTTGATTGAGCTTGGAAAACAGGAAGTATTGGTCTCTCTACTTATGAGGAGAGGTAAAGTGACTGTGCCTAACCAGGAGACGCTGCTGCCACCATTTGTGACAGCAATGGGAAAACGATAGGTCCTGTTTACTGAGCACAGTGCACAGTTTTATGTATCACGGCATCATGTCACGTGACCATCACGGCATGAAGGTGGGACTATTACTATCCCCATATACAGATTAAGGAGCTGAGCTGTCAGCTTAACACACTGAAGATTCAACAGCACATAACAGGTAGAGCCAGATTCAAACTCAGTGAAGAGCCGATTCACCAGTAGTCCCGGGCAAAAAGTGGGGAGATGGACATGAGGAGAAAAGGCTTAGGAAAAGAAAAAGAAAAAGAAGAAGAAGAAAAGTGCCAGGAATAGCCACCGCCATGTCATGTGGTGTTTTTTTAAGAGATAAAAAATTGAAGCCTGGATAATGTGGTGGGTACAGCTTCAGGTCAGGAGATCCTGAAGAATTAATAATTGTTTGTAAACTTTCAGATAAAGAAAAATAAAAAGCTGAATCTCAGTAAGCATTTTAATGATCAGGAGTTCAATCACTTAAAGGTGTCATAAATCCTGGGAGAATGGTGACTAAAATTACTTTTGATAGAAAGGAAACCGTGAATTATAATAGAAATAAAAGGATTTCCAGCCTGCAAGAGGCCTGAAAAAGTCATAGTAATTCATCCTGGCCTCAGGAAGAATTACCATAAACCATCTGAGATAAATACATTTTTTTCCCTCTGTTAAACGACTTTCAGAAAAGGAAGGTTTTCCATAATTTCCCTAGTAACCCATTGTTGTGTTTAATAATTTCACTGTCAAGAAGCTATTGCTCATACTGTTATCTAACCCGTGATTCTTTAGCTTCAAATCCATTTCTGTTATTAGTTTCATCAAGAAGGTAGTGAATAGCTTCTCCATCTCCTGGAGGATAAACTTAACCATGACTACATCCTCCCTTCAGCCTTTCATCATTGACACAAAATATGGTGTCTGATTTTTAAACACGGTTGGTCTGCTTTAGTAAAAACTATCTTTAATTCTCCATGCTTCTTTCTTGCCATAGAACAGCCAGTCTGAATGTGATAGGAATATTACTGTACGAAAACAGGATGAAGCCCAATTTTTGTGTCTTACAATGACAGTGTGAATGCAAGAGAAATATTAGGATGATGAAATGAGCTTAATCTACTTGGTATGTGAGCAACCTAGCACTCAAGAGACAATGTTGAAAATTACCCCATATTCTCAGATAAATTACGGCATTTGTGCCAAGTTTATTGGCACATAAAAATAGTTATTTCATACAGTAATGAAGAGGTGAAAAGACATACATGTTCCAAATATCACTAAACTAAAAGTACTCCTGCAAAAAGGAAAACACATTTAGATGATCTCTGATGCAAAACATTCCCAGAAAAAGTCTTGCTGACACGTGGAAGTTAATAGGTATAATGTCATAGGCAAACTTCTAACTCCTAAGTAAGGCTCTCGGCTCAGAATTAAAGTCTGAGATGATTGGCTCATATTACAGTACTGTAGTGCTGCTAGCACTCTCTTGTGTATATAATTAATTGCAATAGTACTGTTTTCTTCCAGTCAAGTGAATGGTAGTATAGCAAATAAAGCGTCCAAAAAAACTGACTCCTGAAGTCCTTGTCAATAATATTTTATTACAGTGGGTATAATGTTTCCTTCTGACATACATAATCAGGAGTCTCATTACAGTAAAAGCTGGCTCAGCCAGAAATGTACAATGCACAAATCTCTATGAGTTGGCACTTTGAAAATTCACTCTAACAATGATTACAGTGGTCAAAAGAATGACCTTGAGAATCTGTAGGAAAAGAGTAAGGGCAGATTAGAGAAAGGATGTAAAAGCTTCATTGGAGGTGGAATTTTCAGAAAAGGATGTAAAAAGAGCTTGAACCAGAATCTGAAAAACGAGAAGGTTCAAGATCAAGAAAAAGGTACAAGGCATTCCTGGAAGAACTCGCATGAACAGAACACAGAAGTACACAGAAGTTGGGTGAGTTGTGGACTGTTGCACTGAGACGACTCAGTTGGACTTAACGCAAGTGCCCCTTCCCTCTCAGACTGTGACACGACACTGTCTTTCACTGCCTTCAACATTTTAGGCCTTTTCAACAAAGTAATTATATCAGAAGTGTGATCCTCTGCATTTCTAATTTAAAATGCTTGTCAGAATTACCGTAGTCACTCCTGTTGAAATCTAAGTAAATTAAACTTAGAGTTAAGGGACCAGTTCTAATAAGGAGATAATCTCCTGTGTACCACATCAACTTATCCACAGGGACTACCAAAAACCCTAATCGCGTCCATGGTATTTGTAGCCTTGTGAAAAAACAAGTGTTAAAAATTACCCTAAGTGTATGCACACATCACTTGGCCACGAGTTTTTATTAATTCTGCACAAAAATCTTTGGCAATAACGGAAACTGAAGAAATGTTAAGAATTTTCAAAATTTGATACCAGAGAACATTGGCTTGACTCAGTCATCACATTGACCAAGACGCAGGCTAGCAGTGACTGATGGGTACACATACATCATTCAACCCATCTGAACTTCTGAAGATAATCATACAACAGATTGCTTAATGAAAATTCATAGCATTTGAAGAATATCGTGCGTATATTATTACCTGGAGATAAAGTGCATGTGATACTGTGTACCTTTAAGATTAAACACAAATTCAAATCCAGTTGTGGGTTGACTTACTTCCCGATCGAGTCCAGCTGCCACTGTGATAATATCCCCCGTTTCATTGTTGATTGTAAACATGTTGGGTGATGGGGTGCTTGGAGCCTGAGACAGAATTCTGTACCTCAACATCCCATTGAGGGCGTTTGGATCATCAGCGTCAATAGCAGTTACGGTCATCACATAGGTTCCTACGGACAGTGCACATGGGAAATGAATGGCTACCCCGCTTTTCAGGGTCCCCTAAAAGGAAGGTGTATTTACCATTTTGGTAGTCTCATTTGCATTTTTCATAACAAACATTCTCAAACATTTAGATTCGATTAAAGATACTACTGATAAGAGTATACTCACTTTAAAAATATATTGTATATACTTGAGTATAAGCCGAGTTTTTCGGCCCAAAATTTGTGCCGAGTTCAGGTTTTTCGGCACAAATTTTGTGCCGAAAAAACTCGGCTTATACTCGAGTATATACTGTATATAATATGGTCTAGATACTTGAAAGGAAAATGATACAATATACATATATATATAAAGACTCAATTTTGCCACAGCTTAGAAGACAAACTCACTTTATGATTCCAAGAAGGTTCACGTCAGACCTCCATTTATATAAAATGCAAATAATAGATAATATAGATACCCTTAAAAGCTGTTTTACGGCTGCTGATTCTTTCCTTCTCTCATATTTTCTTCCCCTGTGCAATAACATCAGAAACGACACGCGGACTGTGACACTCCCCAGTGCCTCAGTCCCTTCCTGAAAGTAGGCTGTGTGTGTAACGAGGCATACTCCATTTCCTCAGGTCATAAGAAACGACTTCACGCATTACTGTTTTGGTACATTGAATAGAGATTTGGCATTGTGGTTCATTATTTCCTCGGAGATTAAAAGAACATTGTAACCATCTTAGGGATTTCAATTTATTGGATATTTTGGGAAAGAAATCTATAAAGCATTAGGATCAAATTAATTCGAACGAGCTAGCCAAACTGTAATTTAGAAATAGAGTGAGAAATAGTTGCTATTGAGGAAGGCTTATTCTATCTATGGGACCCTTTTAAGTACTGAATTACAAAATTTTCTATCTCCTATGCTCTTCTTGAGTACTCTCCAAGCTCGGTTCTACTTTACAGCTCACATAGGCTGTTCTCTCTGCATGTCACACTTGGGGCTCGGCATTAAACATGGCTTTATCCTATAGGATGTTCCAAAACTCACCCATAATATTGCCATGCACAGGGGAAATGGGAAATGCTAACTTAATGTACCCCTATTTTCAAAATTGTCATTGCAAAATTTTATAAGGGTGGCTAACACGTAGAGGATATTTTGTAAATATTTTGCAAATATACCCTGTAATATTCAAATCTCTTTTTAGAACTTGTCTCTCTGAACATTACACCACTTTTATGTGCTAGCCGTATGCCCATCTTTTTCAAGGCTTTTATGTATTTGCTTTTTTTTTTTTTTTTTTTAATTTCCTCTCCCCAGTAGAATTTAAGCTCCACCAGGGCAGGAACTAGCTTATCACCATTCTAACTGTAGTGCCAGAACAGGGCCTAGCACACAGCACGTGTGTGATAAACATTAATCAAACGAATTAATTGTTTCAGAATCTCCACCCAAAATACTGAACACAAGACAGTTTAATTGGATTGATTACATTACCCAACCTTGCCTAGAACCATGCTTTCAAACTTACAGAAGCAGCACAGGAAATACATCCAAGAAATGTCTTTCTTCTAATGATCACTGAGTATGTCTTGTTTTTTTTGTTTTTTTTTTTTTGGCCGGGGCTGGGTTTGAACCTGCCATCTCCAGTGTATGGGGCCGGCACCCTACTCCTTGAGCTACAGGCGCCATCCCCTTCCCCTTTTTTCTTTTAAATAGAAACATCTAATGAGAGCATGAGAGTCCTTTATTTATGGGTCACTTATGCACATACATGGAAATTCATGGTCGAATGTTTAATAAATATAACTCTAATCATTTATTTTCACAACTTTTGCAAAGCAGTATTTTTATAAAGTCTGAAATAACAGGAAAAAAAGAAAAATTATTAAAAAGAAAAAACAGCTTCTTCAATCAATAATCTCCAGCGTTTATTTATCTTTATTATTTATAAGAGACATGTTTTAGTAAGGACATGTTTAACTTGCTCCAATGTTGCTGTGCTTTGAAACACCAAACAAACCTACCCTGAAAATGTACCTTGGAAAGGAAGGAACCAGAAAGGGCGGAAATTCCTGCACGGCCCCTGCCCTCCCTGCAGTTACCTCTCACCCATCCCTGCATCTTTTCTGAGAATGCAGAGAAATGTATTTGGACCAAAAGAAGTATGCGGTTAAGGCATAGTTTGTTATAGCTATAAATTGACGTGTGCATAAAGGAGCTATTAAACTCATTTAGGTGACAAAACAAAAGTGTTATGTAGTACAATTTTAAATGGTGAGGCTTTTTTAAATTTTAAATACACACAAAAAATTATTTAGCTAATCAAATCTCTCTAAACACTGAATCATTGCGGTTGAAACACTGAATCATTGAAGGTTGGCCAAACATTTACTTTTACCATCTCTAAACCAGCTGTCTTGTCCACTAGTTTCTCAAACTAAATAGGCCCCTCTGGCTGGGTTAATCCATGGTGATTGAGGCTGTGATGTTTTCAAACACCACTTTTTGGTGGCGAGAGGCTCTAGGCAAGTGCTACTCTAGACCAGGACACTTTCCATTACGCTGGCTGAAAAGAAAGGGCTTCAGAGAGCATAAGGGCCACCCTCAGAGTAACTGTCCTATGTAGCTAGAGGGCAGCAATCACAGCTGTCACCAGGCGCCATCCTTGCTTCTGGTTTGACTTTACCACCTGGTCCTGGGAACACAAGGTATCTTGAAGGCTGTCCAATTTTGTTTAATGGCTGCTACGTTTCATATGATCAAATCTATACTTTAGAAGCAGAAAGCCTCTGGTCTTCTGGGGCTCCCTTTCAAGCTGAACTGACTATTATCAACTAAAGTAGAACAAAAGAATTCTACGGGGTAGAATCCAATGCTGTGGTACTTATCTATTTTTTTTTTTTTAAGTTGGTAAAAATCATTGTGGGGGAATAAGAAGGATATTTTTCTGTTTTTCTCATTTCAACCAGTTTTTCCCAAAGTCACCTTTATTCCCTAAAAGCATTAGAACAAAGAAAAGGACATTAAAAGGCTCACATGGTTTCCCCTTTTCTGGCTTCTAGAATAGTGTGTCACGCTACCCCTCAAGTTGCCTCCAAATTATTATCTTACTCACCAGGCTTGGATCCCTCGGGAACTGTGCCGTTCCAAACCTGGTGCAAGAACTCAGGTCTGTTGTCGTTCATGTCAATGACATTGATGACGATGTCAATGGGGTTCTCCACTTGGTTTCCGTTGATGTCTACTGCGTGCGCCCGCAACTGCAAAAGGGGAGGATTAAACTATTCCTTAGATTAGTGACTATGAGAAGATAACAGATACAATCACAATGCTACTAAACAGCAGAAATTAAATGACAGCTGAGGGACAAAAGCCGTTCTTCCCATCCAAACCTTAAGTTAGCCTAAGTCCAGATATCTAGGGCAGGTATCATCACACAAAGTCACCATTCTCTACATAGTAGGCATGGTGCTCAGAGCACCTAGGAGTCAACTCATTCAATCAATACGCAAGAGTGGGTCAGAAGCCATCAGCACGTGAAGATGAGAAAATCAGGCTTTGGAAGAACTAGGAAGTTATGAAGGTTATATTGTTCTCTCTTCTGACAGAACACAGATCCAAAACCAGTTCTGGCCAGCTCCAAAATCCTTTGGCTAAGCCAGTAGAGATGACAGAGTCACAGTGATTAAAAATGTGGACTATCCCAGGGTAGTCATAAAGATCAAGAGAAGAGCAGAGAATCTAGAAAGAGTTAAGGAAATTTTGACACCAGGTGTTTTTTTCTTTTTTTTTTCTTTTTGTTTTTATTATAGATAAAAATATGCACCATAGATGTGGCCCAACCCATCACCCTCCCTCCACCCAAACCAGGTGTTTTTTTCTTAATGGTAAGAGTTGCTCATAAACATTACAAATACATGCATATATAAGACAGCTATTTCTCTCCTCAGCCCAAGTTCTTGGTTTTATAGGGATTCTTCCAGAAATTTTCTCCCCCCACCCCTCTTTCTCTCTAATAGAGTCTCACTCTGTCACCCTCAGTAGAGGGCTGTGGAGTTACCATAGCTTACAGCAACCTCAAACTCCTGGGCTCAAGTGATCCTCCTGCCGGGGACCTGGGGCAGACAGGCGCTTGCTACAACACCAGACTCGTTTTTCTATTTTTTTTTTTTTTTTTTTTTTTAGTAGGGCTGGGATCTTGCTGTTGCTTAGCTTGGTCTTGAACTCCTCAGCTCAAAAAATATACCCACCTCAGCCTCCAAAAGTGCTAGGAATACAGGTGTGAGCCACCAGGCCCCTCTTACTTTTCTTTTTAAATATAATCAACTCAGCTACTCTTGACATAGTATCTTCAAAATCTTTCTGTCCAGCATATAAACCTATTACACTCTTTCCAATGATGTGTAGTGTTCCATAGAATTGTACTTTTTTTTTTTTCAGTTTTGGCCAGGGCCAGGCTTGAACCCACCACCCCCAGTATATGGGGCCGGCATCCTACTCCTTGAGCCATAGGAGCCAAATTGTACATTTTTTAATGGAATATGTCTCTGGTTTTCCCAAGTTTGATGCTGGCTCTTGGTTCCTGTTGAATATGCTCTATCAAGTTAAAGAAGCTTCAGCATATCTCTTTTTAATTTAGAGGTAATTAAACACATGAAACTATATTACTGCCTTTTAACATCTACAGAGATAATCTTTTTCTCCTTGAGTTATTTCATACTTTATATTACATTAATAGATTCTTAATACTGAACATTAACACTTGCATTCTGCAATTAATTCTATTTTGTTATGGGTATAGCTCTTTTAATGTGCAAGGAGGCAAACAAACAAATAATCATTTATTACAAATTGACCTGAATATATTTATTTCTTGAGTTTTATCCACAAGAGTTCAGAGAGTGAGAATTCATATAGGAAGAGACACTAAAGTTTTTCTGTATTAAGAATGTTTATATTCATAAATCAGAGTGTAGGCTAAATAGAGCCTGGTCTATTGTATGCTATATTTATCCAGTTTCTCTATTAATGTTATGTTGCCTTTGTAAATGTTCAGAAGTTTTACTCCTTTTTCTATCATTTAGAACAATTATAAAGCATTCAAATAACCTGTTCCTTTAAGAATGGGCTCCTTTGAGAGGAAGGTATATCCAAAATTACTCAGTGCTCAAAACATATTACGTTTCTCATATGCTTATTTGTTTGTATAGATGTAGGGGAATCTATTGTAGTTTTAAAAAAAAAAACTTCAATAATGTTAAAAGCTTGTAGAAGTGCAAAAATTCAACAAATACATCAAGGGGAAAAATAAGTGCCTGGAAACAAACTTAGCACAGGTGGAATAGAAGTTTTAATGACTACATGTCCATGATAAATTGATGGGGCAAGTAATTCAAAACAGACTGTTGGGACAACAGGCTTGTCATAAAGGAAGAAGTGATTCTACATCCATCTCTCCCTTTTACTAAAATAACTAGGCCAGGCGTGGTGACTCACACCTGTAATCCTAACACTCTGGGAGAACAAGGTGGTTAGGATTACATGAGGCCAGGAGTTTGAGACCAGCCTGAGCTACACAGGGAGACCCCATCTCTCCCCAAAATAGAAAAATTAGCAGAAAGTGGGATGAGGGACTGTAGTCCCAGCTACTCAGGAGGGTGAGGCAGAATTGCTTGAACCCTGGAGTTTGAGGTTGCTGTGAGCTATGAGGATGCCACTGCACTCTAGTTTGGACAATGGAGAGGGAGACTTTGTCTCCAAAAAAAAAAATTAAACACATTAAAAAAATAAATTAATTAAACTAAAATTAAAAATAAAACAAAAGTAAACTAAAAATAATAAAATGATAAAACAACTCCACAAAGATTAAAAAGGTTAAATGTAAAAAGTAAATACAACAGATAAAATTGGGGAGACTGAGGTCTTAGAGTAAGGAAGGCCTTTATCAGCATCTCTGGAAGGCTAGAACGTATGAATTTAAATATATAGATTACCCTGTGCAAAAACTACATGGTATGATGGCAAAAATTATAAACAGAAACAAAAGAAGAAAAAATCAGACTAACTGTGCTGAAGTCCCTAACAGACAGAAGAAGGTTCTTAGTAAAAAAAAAAGACCAATAATCCACAGAGAATTCATCATCACACAGGAATAGGGCATCCACTCTGACTGGAATATTATGCATGCATTAACAATGTTGTGATCGCTATAAATTTTACACACAACAGTGACCCCATCATAAAAATTTGTGATTTGAAGGCAAGTTATCAGTAAAGAGAAATAAGATTTTGTGTACTAGTTGTTTTTCTATCAAGAGTATTCATCAATTCTCTAAAACCAATAAAATCGTTTAAATAAACCAAAAGGCTGCATACAAATGCATTTCTTAAAACTCAGCATCGAGGCTTTCGGGCTAATCTAAGAGGCACTGGTAAACTCCGCAGACAATTCGGGGAGAGTCTCGATACCAAGAATTCTCAGCTGGTTGGAATCTTACATGAAACCGGGCTATCAGCTCTCGATCCAGAGGCTTTGTCACGGACAGCTGCCCTGAGATGGGGTTGATAATGAAGATACCAGTTGGAGGCTGGTCAGCTCCTGGCCCAGTCACGCTGTACCGCAGTGAAAGGTTTTTATCTCTATCAGACCTGATCTGAGGATCAAGAAAACAATCACATTAAGGGAGAGACTAAATGAGCTCATTATCAGAGACGGGGCACCACACTGCATGTCCTTTGTCAGTTACAGGCTCACACCATCTCTTCCCAGGAAGCCACTCACACTCTCCCAGTACCGGCTCTTCTTCTACTTTGCTTCTTGGTGAGAGACTTCAGAAGAGATGTCATCCAACACCAGAACACACTGGGGTCACCATTAACATATAAAAAGTGCTCACTAGGCGCAGTGCAAAAAGTCACCGTTTCCCATTCCACCCTGGGAGTTGCCATGTTAGACTATTTAACATAGTACCAGGTGTCCAGTTTAATTAAAATAAACATTCTTTACCTTTTTTTACATCAGTTACAAGAAGAAATAATTGCTTAACAGCAGTGTGAAATACCCTCTCAAGAAACTCTAATATTATGATGATGACGCCAGATTTTTGTACCTGCATTATACTAATGCTATTCGTTACAACCAAAGCTTTCCATTTCATTTTAATGTAGCACCTAATGCTAACATTCTTCACTAATAATAAAGCATACAAGAAAGAATTTTTAAAAATATTTTTATACTCTTAAACACTATATCTGTTACAGGCTCACTGCCTTTTCCAAATACAACTATTATCAGGAAAGCTAAGTCTAGCAGTCACAGAACAGGCTATGTAAGGGGGAAAAGACAAGCAAAGACATAGCACAGATGGAGCTGAACTACTTGGAGGTTATAATAAGACCTTGACTAATGAGGTGTTCATACTTAATCCAGTAATAGAATCGAGTGGTCCTTTATAAGTTACAGTAAAATTCTGTTTTTTTTCCTCACACTCCATTGAGAAAGCACCTCTATTTGGGGGTTATGGTCATTGTTAAACTGACTTATAATGTATATGAAAACAAAATATACACTTACAACACAAATAAGTGGTTCTAAAATCAGACAGCTTTCACTACGTGCTGGGGTGATAAAAATAACCATCTAAAGAAACATTTAACAAATGGGAATATAAAACCATTGTCATATTGTCCTTTGGTAATAAATAATGAGTTGCTAGCTTTACTAAACATGCAAAAATGTTTGCTTTTTTTTTTCCATTTCTGATGGCATGTATGTGGAGTAACAGCAAAAAACTTACTTCTCAGATTTGAAAGCCTATGGTTTTGAACTGTGCTAGGGATTCTGTTAGTGGTATCAAATGTCTATTTTTTTTTCCTTGAAAAACTTCCAAATGCACCTGGTGTTGACATTTTTAGTAATGATTGCCCTTTATTTTTTCTTTGGTCCAAAAGCTATCTGTACAGGGCAAAGATTAGCACAGACAGCCTAGCTTTCGGATGGGGAAGGTCAGATCCATGTGTGCTGTGAGTGTGGGAATGGTAGGGAAGGGAATGCATCTTGGTGTTATGGCTTGTGTGTTCACAAACTATACAAGCTTTACCATCCATAGTACCAAGAAGACCTACAGACAGCTTTACTTATAATAATCCAAGAGACAAGAAAGGAACACGAGGAGAGGCTTTCTATAATACTGTAAAAATTCTATCTATACAGAAATGTTTTTTTAGTATATGCATGTCATAAAATCTACTTCATAAAAAAAATAGACATCATTTCTAACACGTATTTGTCACATGCCACAGAAACAGTAAAAATTGTGCCATCCTACCCTGACAAGCTCTTGAGGAAAAGGTCCTCTGGAGTTTTCTGGCAGGTTGATTGGGGGGATGACCCAGTCTCTCTTCTGCCTTTGCAGGTAGCCATTGTGCTTAGTCAACTGTCTTGGAAATACTATTTCTTCAACTTCTGGCGATTCCTTAGCCATAAAATAAACAAGAGATTCCTGAGTACTAGGAAAAACATTTTCCAAAAGCGCATCAATATTAACGAATATCTGAAAGCACAGGAATCACAGTTTATCATGAACAAAATGTAAGCCTGGAGGATCTTTCCTTCCTTATAAAAATAATAGAAAACATTATAAAATGTTGGTGTTACACTGTGCATTGTTTAAAAAGTACATTCTAAGCAATTTATCATATGGCTCAGCTGCATAAACTATTTGCAGTTTCTACAAACCTTCTTAGATAGTAAGGCAAAATTTGATAGTATCTTTTATACATCTCTTGATTAGCCTAAAACCACAGTTCAGGTAATGTGCTACTGTACATTAAATTTAGATCTTGATGTGCTAAAATGTAATTTGAATTCCAAAAGAAGTTTAATACAGACTGCTAAGGAATGTCTCAAATATTTATGAGCCTATTAAATCCCACAGAATTAATGTTGTAATTATTCTAAACCTATGTCATCCATGATGGATGCTACAGATGACCCACTTTGCACACTAGGTATTAATCTCTGCAGGATGTCAACATTTTCTTCTGTTTCTCCATCTATCTGTAGACATTTCACCCATTAGCCCTGCTGCTTCACTGCAAATACTCAAGCTAGTTTGCTGGAACACAGTGAATCAAAAACAAAAGCATCTTCTCACTCCATTAGTTACCAGTTTCTCACTTCGTATTACACAAACGACACGACTACTCCTAATAGTTAATAGATTAACACATTAAATTGCACACACTAAAACCCCAACACTGAGACATGAGATATAATTATATATTTTTTTCTGATGCATGCATTCATATTTGACTTGTATATCACCCTTACAATTAAACAGAAGAAATGAACATGTGGGTTTCTTTCTCTCACAGTAAACTAAATATACAAAATTTAATAGTCAATGTTTATAAAATCATGGACTTAAAGATAGGTAGGTATGTCCCCACATAGTTGTTTTAAGTTAACTCAAAAGCACTGGAATATTCAGAAAATATTGTCATACTTTTATTGAAGAAGTTATCATATTTTATTTAATATTCTTAATATAGTGACTTATACAAAGTAAGTGCCCAATAAATGTTTGCTAAATTGAATGGAAAGGATGGTACTCTGTTAGAAAAATACCTCACTTATTTTATCCTGGCTCATAGCAGCTTCCACCAGAGGGAGTATATCATTCCTAAAAGTCATATTGGTGAGTATAAATAATTCATCCCCCCCAATCTGATTATTAAGGGGAAAGACAAAACCTCAATACTTACTGCCAGAAATGCTTTTCAGTTACTATTGTAAATCTGTTGTTCTCATCTAATAAAGTTGACTGATGACATCTTGCAGAGAATTGTTTATTTTGTGGTTATATTTAACAGCTTGTAAAGCTTCTAAGAAATTTAAAACAAACTACTACTTCTAATTTAGATTAAGTTATGAATCTCAAAGTATAAACAAACCTTTTAAATACAATTTCTGGTTGCTTAAAATATACTGCGTCTAGGTGTCGTAAAAGATTACAAACACAACAAAATACTGTTAAAGTGACTCAAGGTGCTAAAAACTCTAATCCTGGCTATCCATGAATGTGATGTAAAGCAAAAGATAAATCTGATTGTTACGCAACAGTCCCGCAGCCATGTTTGGATACTGTACCTTGACTGATTCCTCGGTCAGGGTTGGCTTGAGGCTCAGTTTTACAGCAACTTGCCACTTTTCCTGGGTCTCCTTGTCCTGGGCATAAATCAGGAACTTGGAATGCTCAGAGGAGAGTGGAAAGCTTCTCACGGCATACACCATGCCGTCTTCATCGACCTTAAAATCTGCGGGCTCACTGCTTTCATACTGGACTTTTCTTTTCCCATTGCAGTTGCTAAACTTCACTGTAAAAGATAATACATCTATCAGTCTAATTAGATAGCAAGGCAAAAACAACTACCACCTAAACCCAAATTCTGCTTAGATGGAAGCATGAAACACAGGGATTTGACTTTTATCTTATTACAGTCACTTTCATGGTACAGAACGCCCAACGGCAGCTCCGACTGCTGCCTCCCCAGCTCCTTATCCCACAGCCTTCCCCTGGCTTTTCACACCACCCTGGACACTGGGCCCTTGGGTGTGTCCCACTTGACATCTTTCATTGATACAGCTTCCCATTCCCTTACAAACACCTGCGGACCCTTCAGTCCCAACTCCCAAGTCACCGAAGGGAGAGCAAACCCACTGCTCTCAGTCTCTGTGTAGCGGTGTGAGCTGTGCTACCCCAGTTCTCAGACACGCCTGACACTGACTGGGCGAGGGGCTGCAAGGTAAATGTTCTGACTCACGTTACATACCCTGCACACGTCTCCTGATGCAGAGTCTTACTATATGATTTTTAAACCAATGCTTAAAGGAAGAAAGCAACGCAGTTACTAATGTTGAATGCCTACTATGCTCTGGAATTGTAAGACCTTATGTTAATTAAAAGATAAATAATTCACAATAATTCACAACCCCTCCTTGCCCTTATAATAGTTCTGTTAAGCAATTAACAACTTTATAAATTTTCAAACAAATTGAAGATACAAGGTATCTCAAAATAAATTTGCCAGAGGTGGTGGGTTCAAACCCAGCCCTGGCCGAAAACCACAAAAAAATTTTTTTTTAGTTAAAAAGAAATCTTTGTTCTCAGAATAGATGAATCAAAAAGATTCAGTGTCTAGGGCAGTGCCTCTGGCTCCAAGGGGTAGGGCACCAGCCCCATATGCTGGAGGTGGTGGGTTCAAACCCAGCCCTGGCCAAAAACTGCAAAAAAAAAAAAAAAAAAAAAAAAAATTCAGTGTCTAATCTCTAGCTTATGTGCAATGACTTCAAATTTAAAAAATTAATGCTTTTTTAAAATGCTCTGCCAGCGTATTTTTCAACAGATAATAAAACAAAAATTAAACCATGTACTTATGTGGAGCTGAACGTATTCAAGACATAGTAAAATAATGAAAATAAAAATACTCTCTAAGAAAATATTTCCTTTGAAGTCTTTAAATTGTTCTTTCTTGAAAAAAAAATTCTATGGAAAAGGCAAGCAAAAGAGAGATCAAATGAAAATAAATTTTTATTTCTGTAAACATATGATGTTATGTCACAAATATATAGGATGCTCTTTGAAATGCACTTAATAGGTACAAAATATAGTCATATACAACTTCTGCATTTCTCAATGATGTAAGTCAAATGTTATGGACCCTTCTCATCCTACGTCTGAGCTCAGGACAGTTATTTTGCTTTTATTAGTAAAAATTCACCAGGCAGTGCCTGTGGCTTACCGGCCCCATGTGCCAGGGGTGGCGGGTTCAACACCGACCGCAGCCAAAAATTGCAAAAAAAAAAAAATTCGCCAAGACATGTCCACAGGTCATAACCAAATAACACATATATTTATTTCCCTTAGTTACCATAAAATCCTTGATAAAAGTAATAAAATAATTGCTGAATAAATTATTTTCCATATAGTGCTATATATATCATTTTTCATATTTCAGTCATTTCAAGATGAATATCAAAGTTGTATCTCTAACTAAATTGTGTTAAAACAAAATACTTATCTTTGAAGCAGAAGTCTCCCAAAAGATATTTAATTATCCCACTTTCCATTGCCATGGATTTAAAAGTAAAAGACAGAAATCTTTTCTATAGAACAAGGCCACCTACCCCTTGTATTTTATCAAAGATGACAAAACAAAAAGTGAAATTGTTTTTTAGGAAGCCCAGGGAGAGAAATCAAAATGAGAGACTTTTGCCATCTTTTATATAAAAAGTACCTGTTTTATATATCACAAAGGAATTCATGATACTTAAAAGCATGTAATATGAATCAGAAAAGAATATATACTTTTTTTTGCACACTGTTCTGCTAACCTTTACCACTCTAGCACTAATCCTCATTCATTCACACCTGGATTGTTGCTACTGGCCCCTGGGTGGCTGAGGGGAGTTTCCCCCAGCCCCTGGTCATGGTTGTACCCACTGCTACACTAGACCTGTGCAGTGATTTTCTCCTCTCTGTTTAATATCTGTCATACCAACCATCAGCTCTTCACCCTAGCGTACATGCTCTTTTAATTCTTGGTCACCTTGTCTCTTCAGTTTTATTTACATCATTTTCTAAAACAAATTCTGCCCAGTTCTACTCACACAAATTTTTGCCCAAATTTATATGGTTGAGAGTCTACGGTCACCCCTCGCCCCACCTTACTGATGCCCACTGCTCAGACTTATGGCTTTGTCCGGAACACACACCCATTTTCCATTCCACCTCCCTAGAGCCACAGCATCAATCTTGGGTGGGGGGGAGAAGCAGCCATCCTGACGCCCTTCACACTATGCCAGCCTATGCTCTCATTCAGGGCGGCTCTGAATTTTTTATTCTATTTTAAGTTTTGCATTTCCTGTTCATTGTTACATACTAACACTATTTTTAATATAATAATTTTTATGGTAAATAATTCCAATTTATTAATAATTACATGTGACTAGATCTTCTCTCCCTGATCGGATTATAAACTCAACTTTGGCTTCTTGAGAGCAATTCTTGGTACTTTTGCTTCCTATTACACTTAATGATGACAGGGAAATAAATGTTTATTAAATATCCATTAATGTCTTACCATTTTTCAGAAAACTAGGAAACTGAAAAGAATGCAAGGCCTGCTATAGCAACTTGCAGCAACAAACACATAAAAAAGTTCAGGGACTGCAAATAACTTGACTTTGTATTAGCTTGCTGATAGGAGAAAATAAATTCATGTTTACGGAATGCCAGGATTGAAAAAAAACAATTAACATTATGCTTCATATGTTAACCTTAACAACAACCTCCTGAGGTGTGAATCATTATTTCTGTTCTACAGATGGAGAAACTCAAGAGTCATTTTTGTCCAAGATTGTTTGACACTTTTGCTGTTCTGTGCCTACAAACGCTCTAAGTCATCTAATGCACGACTTAAGTTATTGAAACCTAAAGCTTTAATGAAAAATAAGATGAAGGAAATAAAAAAGACGCTTGACAAATGTGAGGAGAATAATTCCAAATTTGAGCCTGTGAGACTACCACAGTCAATATAATAATCAAGTAGCAATTCTTACGTCAGAGAGTTCCGTGTATGTCCTACAGAGGGCAGTAACTGGAACCTCTTCAGGTGGGGTGATGGTGTGACAGCCAGAAGGTTTCATACTCACTGGTACTGTGTGTGTGTGTGTGTGTGTATGTGTGTGGGTCTGTTAATGTGGCCCTCAGTTACCTTTTGGCATCAGAGTGGTCAGGAGAAAAAGCAGGAGGCTATGAAAAATGCATTTGCAAAGAAAAAAAAATGCCTTTTCCTACAGGAGGTCACTATGTATCTTTTTATTTTTTTTATTTATTTTATTTATTTTTTTATTATAGATAAAAATATGCACCATAGATGTGGCCCAACCCATCACCCTCCCTCCACCCAAACCTCCCCCCTCCCTTCCCCTTCCTTGGTCCTTTCCTCATAGTCTTGTGGTATAGT
>CAUYPK010068307.1:0-28868 GCA_963574355.1 Loris lydekkerianus | reverse complement strand
GCAAGGCCCGGCCTGAAACTGCCTCTACCTAGATACAGCCAATGTGGTACCATGCCACTGGCCCGACCCTGTCACTCACCTCTTCCCCCGCCTTCTTTCCCTGCCCCTTCTCCACAATAAAAAAAAAAAAAAAAAAAGAATATTTAAATCCTATGTGTGATGATTCTAAGAAATCATGAACTCTGGCAGACCCAGGGAGTGATATAGAAAGTTGGTGGTATTGGCTGCCTTGGAAGCATGGTCTGTGTGGAGACAATGATTTAGAAGGAAGGAAGGAAGGAAGGAAGGAAGGAAGGAAGGAAGGAAGGAAGGGAGGGAGGGAGGGAGGGAGGGAGGGAGGGAGGGAGGGAAAGAGAGAGAAAGATAATGGTAGGTTGAAATGGAATATGCAAGATTGAACACAGGAGAGGAAAAACCCATGTTGATGTAAAGATTTGAAAAAAAAAAAAAAAAAAAGAAATAACAAAAACTGCATCTAAGCTCTTTGGAGCCCAGAGATAGGAACATGGTCCTAAACTGCCTATCAAAACAGTCTGCTGAACGGTTTCTTGTTTGTGACCCCTGCCGCCTGCCCCTTCGTGACTGTTTGCATTGGTCCCAAGCTGGAAAGATTCTTTTGTTGCTGAATTGCCTGGCTTTATTCAGTGCATTTTAAGGACTAGCAACAGAGCCTCCCTGGGGATGTTTTAAAACTTTATGCTTTAAACACATCCTTATTTGCAGTCGATTGTGCATCTTATAACCTCCTCTCTGAATTCAAAGCAGTTTAAACAGCTGCTTAAATAGCAGAGGAAGAGAAACTGCCTCACGTGAGCATCTCACATGGATGAGAAGAGAACAGGCAATTTCAGGAAAGCAGCCCCATGAAACAAAGCCAAAGCTGACTGTGGGATTCTTGCTCAGTTCTCTATTTTGCTCTTACCTGTTAAATCAATCACTCCTTCTTCCTCCTCTTTAGGGAGGAGTCAGACATGCAGGTTAGGGCTTATGGCCAAGGATACATATTTCTTCCATGTTTTCCCACTCTGGGAATGAATTTAGGGTTTTCTTTCTCTAGCTCTCTTCATCTTTGCAAAAGATCCTATATTCAGCCAGACACGAGACTGGTCAGCAATATATGGTAGAAGCTCCAAAGTTGACCCCTCCACCCTTCTAAATTCACCTAATTTTCATAGATTGGACAGGCCTGCCCCACATGTACCCATCAGTACAGCAGACCTAGTTATTTTTGTGAACTCCATACGTTGACCAGGTTGCTATAGTCCATTGGATGGTCAACTTGTTTACTATAGAAAGAAAGCAAGTCCTTCACCTTGGAGAGCCTTCTTTCCTTATCTCCAGTCACAGAGTCTCATGGTGACTCTTCTCAGTACTACTGATGGGCAGGTCAGCATTTATCTCAAAGCCTGCAGGCACTAAAATGGGACTGCATTCTAGACAGAAATAAGCATACCCTAGTTTAATTCTTATATCACATATATCCAGCCATGTGTTCTGAGATGACTTGTGTGCATGATACAATGAATCTGAATGCCAACAAAACTTACTCCAATAGTAAACTGTCAGTGTTATTAAAATATGGTAAATTTGAATGTTCCCTCATGTTATCACATTCCAGTTAAAATTAAAGTCCATAAATGAGGTAACTTGCTCCTTTGAATAAAATTATAAAGAAATCAAAGCCTATAATTAAGTCTAAAGAAGTTAAAATTAAAAAATCATATTGTTAATTTTTATTATACTCAGTCTTTCCCAGATGAATCCATTTTGATGCCTGAATATTATTGGAATTCCTTCAGCCAATACAACCTAGATTGTGATCCAGTGGAGTTGATAGAAGCAACTCTAGAAATGGAATCGTTTCAACAAAAATCCTCTTAAACTGAGAGTATGGACTTGGTTTAATCCAAAGTCTCCAATTATCTATCTGGTATTTCAGGGTTCACAGCGGTATTTGTAAGTTTTTCAAAGTTTCAACATAACAAAATAATATGTGACTATGTCAGGAGTTCCCTCCATGTTGAGAGATTAGACTCAGGCATCAGACACATGGAGATCAAAGAGGAACAATATTACTGACAATAACTGAATACAAGAATACAGCTGAATTTGAGATCCACTTGGTTTCTACTATCTGTTTTCTATTTTGAGCTTAAAAATATGAAACTGCTGAACTCAGTAAATTTGCCACATGAAAAACAGAGAAAGTATTGGCAGCTTTGAAGAAGAAAGGGCAAAGCCATGCAGGGCTTGCTCAATATTTTTCTACCAGTGTCCTAGCTGGGTAATTGATGCCTATGTTGAAAAGGTGTCTTCTCATACTTTTTCCATGCTGTTAAGTAAAATGGAACATTCTTTTCCTCTATGGACACTTAAAGATGGAAATAATATTTCTCAATTGCAATGAACACGTAATATACCAGAAAAATGTTTGCTAAAAGAAAGAAGGGTACATGATGGTAATGCTAGATATGATATTTATGTTTTATTCTTTCAGGTTAATTTGAGGATAGAAAGAATTAGGTTATAATGTTTGCCTTTTGGGGTAGAGCTCCTCTTGTGATTGTAAGAGGTGTGCCATACCCCTAACATTGTGCCCACTAAGAGGGAGCACACCCTGCCTCCTCTCTCCTTCCCTCTCCCCGTTCCCTCATTCCCCCACCTTGAATTGCTTTGAGTATTTCCCTTCTGTGGGTGCCTATTAGATCATCTACTGGCTTCATATTAGTATTAAGTACGTTGATTCTTGCTCCTGCATTCTTGTGATACCTTACTAAGAAGAATAAGTTTCAGCTCTATCCAGGTTAATACAAAAGATGAGAAGCGCCCACATCACAGTCCCAAAGCTGCAGATGCTGGTGTGGATGTGGAAAGAGGGAACAATTTTACATTGTTGGTGGGACTGCCAACTAATACAGCCTCTTTGGCAGGAAGTATGGAGAATTCTTAAAGAACTCCAATGTCAAATTAGAATTCCCATTTGATCTTGAAATCCCATTACTAGGCATCTACCCAGAAAAAAAAAATCATTTTATCATAAGGACATTTGCACTAGGTAATTTATTGTGGAAACAACCAATTGCCAAACTGTGGAAATAACCCAAATGCCCACTAATCCAGGAATGGATTTACCACAGAAAACTATTCAGCCATAGACATGATATAAAAATAACTTATTTTAAGGACAAAGCACCTTGTTCCTGTAAAGTGTACCATTTCAATGAACACAAAACTACTGGGATAGACATAATTAGAGTTTACCTTCTTAGTTTTTTGTGTGTGTGTTGGGGAAGCAGAATTTGTCTGTTTTAACACAACAAGGCAGCCTAACCCCTTTGCCAGCTACAGATATGAGGGCTGTCCAAAAAGTATCCTTGAGGGCTATCCAGGAAGTATCCATCCATGTATGTCCCTATCTTTTGTATTATATGGCTAAAGATTTTACACATAGTCATTGTAAGGTCAGCCATGAACCAAAGTCTAATCTCATGACCTTGCATACTGAGAGCAGTTCAACGATACACTGAAAAATTAACTAAGGACAATTAGAATCTTCTCTCCAATTTTGCTGCTTAGATTATTTACAATTTTTTTTTTTTTTCCAGCTCTGCACCTATAGCTTAGTGGCTAGGGTGCCAGCCACATAACACCAGAGGTGGGGGATTCGAATCCAGCCTGGGCCTGCACACAACAATGACAACTACAACCAAAACCTAGCCAGGCATTGTGGCGGGCGCCTATAGTCTCAGCTACTTGGGAGGCTGAGGCAAGAGAATCGCTTAAGTCCAAGAGTTTAAAGTTGCTGTGAGCTGTGATACCACAGCACTCTACCCAGGGTGACAGCTTGAGACTCTTTGTCAAAAAAAAAAAAAAATGCCATGAAGGCTACATTTGTAGTTTGATGAGAATATTTCAGATTGTATATGAATCCCACACATTGTACCCCTTGATTGCACTAATGTACACAGCTATGATTTAGCAATAAAAATAAATAAATTAAAAAGAAAAGAAAAAGTAAAAGAAATAATTTCTGTTTTCAATACGAAATACTTAATAACATGAGCCATTAGAACATTAGGTTCTAACTAATATCATGTTGACTGCATGGAGACAACTTGTCAGACAAATAAAGTGATAGGATTTACTTGATGGCACATATAATTATCTAAGGGAGCTATGCTTAAAATCATCATTATTCATATTATCCTGTAAATTCTCCTTTTGCTTCAGTCAATTTAATTTATCTTGTCTCTTGTATAATAATAATTTAGAACTGATGCAACATTTATACTTGTATTAATAGAATATTTTGTGATATTTAGCTGAGATGCACATTAAAAGATGATTATCACAACAAATCTAGAAAATACACAAACTCTTTAAATAAATTTTGAGAAACTAATATAACAGAAAACTATGTTTTTGAAATAGAACAATTTTTAAGTCATGTTACTAAATGGAAAAAATACGTACAAAAGGATACATATAGAATAGTTAAGTATAAATTCTGGAATTACAAATAGAACTTTTAATAATATTGTAGTTACATCTGGACAGAGGAGTAGAGATTGAGAAAAAGGGGGACATTAGTTAATAATGTGATCACATTTTTTACCTTGGAATTTGTTATCATTATTTTAAAATTTACATTTAAATATATTATCTTTTGGCAGAATTATGAGCCATTGTTATCTTTTTTGGTAATACTAATTTGAAATTACTAATTTTTAAGCTGTTTTAAGGGCCGAAGGTAACACAGAGTGATGTGTGATAAGATACATCTAATCTTTTCAGAAAAATGGTAACTTCTAGAAGAGAAAGATTATGATTTCTTTTTTTACTTTTCCTTGATGGTAGCATGTAATAGGTTTTGAGTAAATTGCTTTGACATCTAATTGATAAATGTGGTTTAATGAGATGTGTTAATTGAGAACTTCTCTCTTAGGCAGCTACTAGCCTTATTTGAAAAACACAAGATTATTCCATAAAAATTTCCTGGAAATTTATAAAATTGAAAATGAAACAATGATTTGATCTATATGTTTAACTTCATGCAGAAAATTGAACTTAAAAGCAATAGGAATTGTGTGATTTTTGTAAAATGTTAAAGACTTTTCTTTTTATAATGGTCTTCCAGTGAATTGATTTTGTAGGTTTTTGGACAAACTTCAGGTTCATCCAAACTTGAACATTCAGTATATTTTCAATTTCTTTTAAAGAAAGCACCTTTCTGCTGCTTAAGTAGCTTATGTAGAAGTCAGATATAAATATGGAGGCTACAACTTCAATGGTGAAACTCAAATTCTACTATATTGCTACATCTGTAGTTAATGAATAATGCAAATGAAAAATTCAAAATTTTCCATATAGCACATGCATTTTAATCTCTACTCTTTTATTTATGAATGGTTACACTTGTTTCTGATTTTGTATCTCTGCAAGTAAAAGTGAGTCATAATTGTAATATAAAAATTACCATAGTAACATTTTAGGTAATCCACTAATTTTTAGAGTATAAAAGATGTTCTTTATTTCCAAAAAGCTTTTTGTTAAAGTTTAGTTTTTCTTTAACATTTATAATGGATCTCTAATTTAATATCAATGTTTCCTAAATGGTTTATTTTTCATATGTACCATTAAAGATAAAAATACATTAAATAAATACTTACATAATAAATGACATGAAATATCAGGTCCTTAGTTCTAGTGCATTCACATTCAGTCCTGTGAACATCTGAAAAATACAGCATCTAGAATTATTCCGAGGACAATATCTGATGAGGTCTCTCAGTGGCCTGATATGACTTACATCACGTCAAGGGTGATTCTTATGCCCAATAAAATTCATTACTTCTGGTCTTGTCTCTTAATGGGATAGAACAAAAGTATACTACAACAGCAAAATAGTAACCATTATATAATTGAAGTTACCTATGTTCTTTAAATGACTTTCTATTAATTTGAACCCTCTAGTAGAATCTATTATGCTGAAAGACACCTGCTTGCTGCAATAACTATTTCTCAAAGGACATTTCCAAAGTAAATGACAAATTTTATGCAAGCAGATAGTCCAGTGTATTCAAAGATAAGTTTCCTTGAATTAAGGTCTTAGGAATAAGGCTTTTAAGGCAGGTTTGCAACAGTAGTATAATTGACTGCTGTAAAAATGGGCTACATTTCCCCCAACACTATATTCAGATAAACATCCAAGTAAATTAAAGTAAAGCTACCACTTTTAAAGAAGCATTTGAAACAAAGCAAATGTCACAGGACAATGGAGCATCAAATTGTTTAGGTAAAGGGTCAAATGAATTTTCTGTGTTCCTTGATTAATAACATCTAGAGCTGCTTAGTTTCAAATTTTAAGAAAAAATAGAGAGTATATGTAGACATCAATATCTGAATAATTACAAAATTAGCAATGAGAACTTATGTTTGCATAGTAAATTTTAATCTTTAAATACCTTTGCAAATATTCTGTCTTTATTTCATAGAATTATTTTTAACATTTAAATATTATTGACAGAACAAGTACATTATGCTTATTTATTAATCATAATTATGACTTCTGTGTACTTGATATTCAATTTCTCTGTAACATTTTAAAATTATTTTTTAGTCCAAATAATGTTTATAAAACTTCTTTATAAATGTTTATAAAACTGGAAACTTTCCTCTCAAATTCTGCTACTGCTTTTCTCGTTAAGTTTATGGAATCCTTTGTTTGAATTAGTCTGAATCCTTTGTTGTCATTTCAACACTGTTCACAGATTCTTTATTTTCCATCTCAATAAATCACTTTCTTTGTTTACTGATGAGAGAAAACTCACCTGTTCAAGTTTGATCATGACAATGCAGCAATTCAGTCACATCTTCATCTCTACTTGTAATCCCATTTCTCCTTTCATTTCCACTCCATCTGCAGCCACTTCCTCCACTGAAATCTTGAACCCCTCATGTAATCCATGAGTGTCGAAATTAACAATCCTCCAAACCTCTGCAGTTACAACTGAACTTTTGTACGTTGACCACCCAAGGGATTGTAACAAAGTGGTCAACATAAGGATCTAGGCCTACTGTACTGATAGTACACATGACATATGACTGATCTATGAAAATTAGGTCACTCAAGGGGGTGGTCAGGAGGGAGGAGGTATAGTGAGGTGGTCAGCTATGGGAGTTCTACTTATTGATATTTTTTGCCTCCTTTCCTGAATCACACATGTTCATGATGAAACATAAAATGATAATTTTTTCTCAGAAGGTTTTCAATTTACTTTGCCTAGATCCATCAGAGTAATCACTTGATGCCTGTGGTCACTATAGCCTCATGAAATAGATGAAGGTCACTAAGAAAGTTTTGAGACAGACTTTGTTATGGTCCCTTATTTCACTTCCATGAACTCTCAACCTCAACATCATTTCTGACTCACCCGTGCTAGTTTCAACTAGCTTGGCTTGTGGGTATTGCCTGGGGGGGGCTGTATCTGTTTCCATCCCCGCGGCCCTCAGTTGGTATCAGCTACGTAACTAGGAGGACAGCACTTTCTCTCAATGACTTTCTATGATTTAAAAGTGGGTTAAAGAAGTCTCAAAGCCTTGAGTGTTTACAACAGGATTTCAGGGATCTTTCTACTTCCTGCATGATGGTTTTTTGGTGGCTTCGAGAGTTTACAAGAAGCCAAACTTCACTGAAAGATGAGGAAAGGAGTGGGCGTCCGGCAACCTCAGTGACTGAGGAAAACATCACTGCTGCAGACAAAATGGTTCACAAAAACAACCAAGTGACATTTCTGAACATTTATGACTCTTATTTTTTGTGTGTCATCTCAACCCTTTTTTAGTGTTCCTCATTTTTCTTAAATGATAAGTCTTAATTATTTTTAAAAGTAAAAATCACTTCTCAATCTATGAGAGGCAAAATGAATGTTGTGTCCAGAGGCTTAAAACAACATTAATCTCCTTTACATCTCCCCCAGAGCTCTTGAGTGACCGGATGAATTGTCAATAGCAGTAATACTTTGAAAGGAGTCATATATATATATATATATATATATTTTTTTTTTTTTTTTCTGAGTAGAAGATCTGAATAGTGGGCTTAAGATATTCAATAAACCATGCTCTCAGCAGATGAGCTGTCATGCAGCCTTTGTTGTTCCACTTACAGAGCACAGGCAGAGTAAATTTAGCATAATTCTTAAAGCTCACAGGATTAAAAAATGGTAAATTAGGATCGTCTTCAACTTAACATCAGGTGCATTAGCCCTTCACAGGAGAGTCAGCCTGTCCTTTGAAGCTTGGAAGTTAAGCATTGGTTTCTCCTTTCTAGCTACGACAATCTTAGACTGCATGTCCTTCCAAGAGAAGGCTGTTTTGTCTACAGTAAAAATCTGTCCTTTAGTGTAGCCACCTTCACCAGTGCACTCAGCTGGATCTAAGCTGTAGAATGTACTTAGCTGGGGAATTTGCCACTGCTTGTGTTTGCTGCCTTATCTTGCCATTTTATGTTATAAAGACCTCTTTTTCCTTAAACCTTGTGAACCAACCTCTGCTAGTTCCCAACTTTCCTTATGTCCCTTCCTCACCCCTCTCAGCTTTCACAGAATTAGAGGGAGTTAGAGCCTTGCTCTGGACTAGGCTTTAACTTAAGGGAATGTTGTGGCTAGTGAGATCTTCCATCCAGACCACTAAAACTTTCTCCATATCATCAATTAGTCTGTTTCATTTTCTTGGCATTCATGTGTTTACTGGTGTGGCATTTTTAATTTCCTTCAAGCACTTTTCCTTTGCATTCATAACCTGACTGTTCGGCATGAGAGGCCTAGATCTTTGGCTGCCTCTTTGGTTTTGACATTCCCTCCTCACTAAACTTGATCATTTCTAGCTTTGGATTTAGAATGAGAGATATGCAACTCTCCCTTTCACTTGAACACTTAGAAGCCTGAGGAAAGGACGAGAGATAGGGAATGGCTGGTTGGTGGGGCATTCAGAATATACACAGCATTTTACCTTGGAAGTTCACCATCTTATACGAGCGGTGTTCATGGTGCCCCCAAATAATTAAAATAATATTATCAAAGATCTCTGGACTTAGATCAGCATAACTGATGAAGGAGTTTGACATATTGTGAGAATTACTGAATGTGACGCAGAGACATGAAGTGACCACATCTGTGGTGCTGATTGTCTTGACCGATGCAGGGCTGACACACACCTTCGATCTGTAAAAATTCCTGTATCTGTAAAGCACAATAAAGCATGATGTAATCAAATGAGGTATGCCTATGTTTAGGAAAAGGAACTAAAATACTTTAAGGAACTTAGTTACAACATTGAGCCAGATTTTTTGTATGTTTTAAGAGATAACATGCCATAGTTCAAAGTGACACTTGAGTTTATAAATCATGTATTACTTAAGTTGAAACCTCATTGTTAAAACCACCATAAAAATTATTCCCAAGTTAATATTTCATAGTGCTGAGAACAAAGTCAAATTGTTGGAGACTGAAGGATATAGTATTTAGAGCTGTAATTATATTTATTCATATATGTGTATTTATGTTTATTCGTATCTGTGTATTATGGACTTATACATGTTTATAAATGCATATAAAATCTATGCATATTTAAATGTATATGCTATATGTACATTTATAGAAAGAAAGAAAATATGCATATTCATATGATTTATATATACCTTTATATGTACAGGCAGGTTGAGCATCCTTACTCCACCATTTAGAATGCTCCAAATTCTGAAACTTTTTCAGTATTGACATGATGCTGAAAGGAAATGCTCATTGTTGCATTTTGAATTTGAATTTTTGGATTAGAGGTGTTCAATGGGTATGTGTTTGCTTAAAACACTGCTCGTCCTAAGCATCTTAGATCAGCATACACATGAAATAAATGTCACAAGGATGTGTACATGACAGATGAATGGATTTGTAATTTAAAGCCTTGCTGTGATTTGGGTAGGGGTTTGTTCCCACTAAAACTCACGTGGCGGCTTGGTTGTCAGTTTGGCAGTGCTGGGTGGTAGAGCTCAATGGGAGGTATTTAGATTCTGGGGGTAGATTGCTATTAGTTGGGTGCATGTCAGTGGATTGAGTTCTTGTTCTCTAGGAACTGCAGTAGTTACTGAGAGAGTAAGTTGTTTTAAAGTGACTTTTCTCCTTCTGTTTGGCTCTGTGAATGTGACTGTTTCTCCTGCCTTCTCATTTCTACCATGAGTTGAAGAAGTACACGGCCCTCAGCAGATGGGCTGCCCAATCTTGGACACCCCAGCCTGCATAACTGTGAGCTAAGTAAATGTCTTTTCTTTATAAATTACCCAGTCTCTGGTATTCTGTGTTAGTAACACCAAACGGGCAAAGACATACATACAGCAAAAAATCTAGGAAACACGTGCCAAGCCGCTATAAATAAAGAGGGAATTGGGCTTGGGCATAGTGAAGTGGCATTATCAATTTTTGCTTCATAGACATCTGAATTTTAAGGAAAATTTTCAAGGAGCACGTTTTTGTACATTATTTATTATTTGAAACATCTTAAAATTCAAACAGGGTGAAATCATGTGTACCATTTTTTTGGCTCGTTCTGTTTGAGTAGTCTGGAATTCTGAATCATATCACCTGAAATTTCCTGGTGACCACATTTATTCCTTATGGAGTATCTTTTGGAGCATTTCTGTCATGGAATTTTGTTACAAATTTATAATTTGTTAAAACGCACATTGACTAAAAGTATTCGAGGCATTTTCACACAGAAATGGGTATACATGGGTTTCTTTTTGCTGAGAAAATGTGCGCTGGTTCAATTATTAATATTTGTTGCTGTGCGTACCTCCTGCCTCTATTATTCTGAGAGTCATAAGCACAGAGAACATAAATATCTGCCTGTAGCAAATATACTCAAATTGTCCTCTACAGGCAAGATTTCCTGAAATAAAGAACAAAGAACGAAAAAAGGAAGAAACTAAATGTAAAGTAATATTGACTCTGTATCTTTATTTCCATTAAGCCTGTCCCCATTCCTTTTGGACTATGGGCATATATTCCTTTTTTACCTAATACAGCAGTAATAAATAATATTTTAAAATTGTAAGTGTATTTTTAAATGTGATGAATAATGGGAAAATGTTCTTTTCTGTTCTGATTCCAATGTTCATTATAAGAATTATCCAAAGGGTAAAAATCTCAGAGTAGCAAATGAGTCTTTAAAAATTCTGCTTTAATATTTGCTTGGGTTCCACAGCTAATTTACTTTTTCCTCTGGTTTCGATCATGTTTTCTCCTGATAAAAGTTATAAATCTCAAGTAGGTTCTTAAAATCTATTAGGAAATTTCTAGACAGAAATCAATTTCTCAAGAACATAAAAATAAATTCAACATGCTGTGATTATAGAGAACACGATACAAAATAAATTATTAAATGTAATTTTTATGAAAATATTGGTGACAATAAAAATAATACTTGGAAAAAGGAATACTATATATTCTACTATAACTATATATTATTTTGCAGAAGATATGTATTCTGAACATCTAGCTAATAGCTATAGTGCCAGAGAGTATTGCTTTTAATTTGCTGGAAAAAAAATAGCCTGTCAATATTTAAATATTAAAAAAGTTAATGTATTTGAGTGTATATAAATTAGAATTAAATTATGATTTTAAAATATTGAATGGACAAATTTACCAAAAATAAAATGGCAAGGAGTTGAGTTTAATAAAGCAGTACAATATTCATTTTTATAATTACATATTTTAAAAAGTAAGAAATAAAATATATATGGTAACAATAATAGTATGACATAAATTTATACTGAAAGATGGAACAAACTGATCTGCATTTTCTAGTTAGCAGGTATGCAATGAGTTTTTTGAGTTTCAAGATGAATTCACGGTGTTGTCAGATTATAGTAGTATAATCCTATCAGACCCACTAGGATATAAGGTCTTAGGCAAATATGATGTTTAACCCAATTTTTAAACTTTACTTAACGTTATAAGAAAATCTTTACATGGCAACATCATGATACAGTTTACTTTGGAGACAGTATTTATTAAAGATCATGGTGAAATCCTATTTATTATTTAGAATAATTGACAAAAAGTGACAAATGAATTAGTTTAGCATATATAAGATGGTATACATAAGTGACATCCAAGTAAGAATAAATCCTAGGATATGTCCAATTAAAAAGACAGACAGATAAATTGGTAAATTAAGCATGCTTTGTAACTAGGTGTGTCTTTTCTCTAGTTCCCTGTTGATTTTCCTACTTACCAAGGGTCATTTTACCTGCTGAAGAAAACATTAACAACCATGTCAAAAGGTAGTGATAAAGAATTACATTTATTTAAATTTTTGTTGAATGGAAAACTATAGATATAGAAGTATATACATATACTAGTTATAAATATATAGAGATAGGGTTATAGATCTATGTGTGAATATGTATATATATGTGTATGCATATATGCCTATGTATACATACTATTATGTAAGACGACATTTGGTAATAATACATACTTATTTATTAGTCATAATATTGCATTTATCTTATAAAAAGAGTGAAAGGAGAAGAAAACTAACTTCTAAAGCTCTAAAAGTATAAATTACAAAATTGATAAAAAATTATTTTCTGGGCAGTGCCTGTGGCTCAAAGGGGTAGGGCTCCAGCTCCATATGCCAGAGGTGATGGGTTCGAACCCAGCCCTGGCCAAAAACTGCAAAAAATAAAAATAAAAATAAATAAATAAAAAAAATACTGTATGTAAAAAATTATTTTCTCTAAATTAAAACAAAATAAATGCAGTATGAATGTATTGGCTGCAGAAATATTAAGAGCATTTAAAATGGTTCTTCCTTTACATTTTAAAGCAACATGAATAGAAAATTTTTATTTCAAAGTTATGTTCTATTAGATTAATAATTCAAATGAAAATGTTAATTTTTGTCATCAGAGAAATTCAAATTAAAACAATTACATATCATTAAATATGTACCACAGAGCTAAGAGTTTAAACAAAAAAAATAAAAGAAGTTATGAGCTAGCAAAAACCCTTGAACATTACCGATCGGAATAGAAATTGATACAACCACCTTGGGAAATTCTTTGGCTTTACCTAAATACAGCATAATGTTCTTACAACTGAGAATCAACAAAATGCTCCTGGTTTTATGACCAACAAAAATGCACAACTACATTTAATAAAGACGTATGTTTTGCACTTATCACATAATGTTTAAACATCCCTAAATATAACAACCTAAACGTCTATGAATCATAGAAGAGATAAATAAATTGTGATGTAATCATATAAGAGACTAAGGTAGCATGAGATTTAAATTACAACTATAAATAAAACATCACAAATCTCACAAATATATTGAGTAAGATAATTCAGAGGTAAAATCATAATAATACATATAAGCTAACTTTGAAAACATACACATTCTTTTTATAGTATTGAGATCATTGTTATTCCTGGGGTAAGTATAAAATGGCTGATACACAGGTGGTTGCTTGGTATAGTTATTGATTAGCATACTGGATTAGAAATGTTAACTCCTAAAGAGAGGAGTTCTTTTGCCTGGCAGGTAGCAAGTGAATAACCACAGCCAAATTGTCAGGGCCAGGAGGTTGGATTTTATTGCTTTGTACAAGTGTGCACAAATCCACACTAGGGATAGTTCTCAAAGCATTGTGTCTCTCAATAAGGGGATTGGCTGGTTTTATAGTCACAGGGCAATGAGGTATGATCTGATAGAATCTTGCTGTGACGTGACACCAAGAAAACAACTCTGGACTATGCCACAGGGTGTTGCTGAGGCCCAATATGATTGGATCCTGGATTCTGCCATTGTGTCAATTTCTTAATTTAGTCCCCACTCCTCAGTCCAAGCCCTTAGGTGCTGCCAGGTTATAAACTTGGTTCATCTGGACATACTCAGGTTACCTGATCTTTAACTTGGGGATCCTTGACAACTGATAAATGACTCACAATTTTGTCACATAAAAGTCATCCCAGATTGGCCTGACATACTTAATGGACATATTCATGTTACAATTTGAATAACAAAACAATTTACCTGAAAAAAATTATGGGCACTAGTAACAATCAGATGTAAAAAAGTCTGATCTCATTTCTTAACCATTCAAACATTCATGATTCATAAGTACCACGGGCTAACTGATTGTGCCACAACAACCATGCTTTATAGATGTATATAGAACACTCCATCCCAAAGATAAAGAATATACATTTTCTCATTACCCCATGGAACATTATCCAAAATGGATCATATCCTAGGACACAAAACAAACTTCAACAGAATCTAAAGAATTACTCTTACCTGGATGGAAGTGGAACACATTCTTCTTAGTAAAGCATCACAAGAATGGAGAAGCAAGAATCCTATGATACTCAATTTTGATATGATGACAATTAAGGACAATTAATGACATGGTGGAGGGTGGGGAAAGGGGAATGCAGAGAGAGAGAGGTGGGAGGGTGGTGGGGGAAAGGAAGAGCAGATAGAGGGAAGGGGGAGGGGTATTGGTGTGTGACACACCTTTTGCGGGCAAGGCATAATTGTTAGAGGGACTTTACCTAACAAATGCAATCAGTGTAACCTGGTTTCTTGTTCCCTCAATGAATCCCCAACAATTAAAAAAAAATCATACAATAGAACTCAGTTCATGATAAATAATGGCATCAGTAAATTAAAACAATATAAAAGAAAGACTGTTAGAATTCTAACAGTTTATACAACTGGCCTAAGAAAGTTCCCTGAATGGCATTTTGTCTAACATTTATTGACCATCTAATACATCCTGGGAACCTTAATAGGGGTTATTGGACCGAGAAGAAAAAAATCAGGTACAAATCTCAGTCTACAATCTTAGGCTTTATTAAGTTGCTAGAATATGTTCACTAATTATTAGATACAATGGGCCAAAACAAAAGTAAACCCATGTGAAGTCCATACTTGATAAAGATCAGGTGAAACATGCCATAGTAAAGCTTTCATCAACAATAGTTACTTTTCAACTTTTTCTCATGCTTCCTTGACCATTGTCTCTGGTCCCTGGATCACCTGTAGCTTTTGACACTTTTTTTGCTTAACTTCATGAGGCACCTCTTCATTAATTCCATAAACAAAATCTGCCAGCCCCACAACCAGGCATCCTCAAACTTTTTAAACAGGGGGTCAATTCATTGTCCCTCAGACCGTTGGAGGGCTGGACTATAGTTTAAAAAAAAAAATCTATGAACAAATTCCTATGTAGGGGTGGTCCTACTTCATGGGTGCAATGTTAGGGTGTATGACACACCTCTTGGGAGCAAGACACAAGTATAAGAGGGACTCTACCTAACAAATGCAAACATTGTACCTATTTCTTTGTACCCTCAAATTATATTTAAAACAATTATTAGCTTTGACATAACCATAACCCAGAGTAGACCGAATCATGACCATAAGCTGCAACAATATAATCACCTGAATTAAACTGATTACTTCTGTAGCTGTTCATAAAGAATTCTAAAATAATTGTATATTGTCAGTTATGTGACATATGTACATATATTATATGTGTACATCCATTATACATGTATAATTTATATATGCATTTATAAACACTTATATTAAAATATACCGTTTATATTGTCAGACTTCCTGGGTGCTTATTAGCACATGAAGAGAAAAATAATTTGTGATGTTCTTTATCTGTCTGGTCTGCATTTGTTAGCCTCCTCCTTAAATAGGTATAGCTCCCAAACATTTTTCCTATTTACCGTATATACTCGAGTATAAGTCGACACGAGTATAAGCCGACCCCCTTAATTTTACCCTAAAAACTGGAAAAACTTAGTGACTCAAGTATAAGCTGAGGTGGAAAATGCAGCAGCCACTGGTAAATTTCAAAAATAAAAAATATATACTCAAAACAATTACAATAATTGAGGAATCAGTAGGTTAAATACTTTTCAATATTTATTGCTAAAGAAAAACTGTAAACTAGCAACAACAACTTTAAAACTATAAATAAAGTGCAGAAAACCGCCCCCTCAAGCAGACAGCAGAAGACGGCTGGAGACTACGTGCATTTGATTAGGTGCGCGCGCACCAAATCAAATAACCTGTATGACCCGAGTTTAAGCTGAGTTCGGGCTTTTCGGCACAAATTTTTGTGCCAAAAAAACTCGGCTTATACTCGAGTATATACGGTAGTTCCACTGAATTACCAAGTAGAACAAGTGGAAAAAAATAGTACAATTACACTTACTTGTCCCTTCTCTTCTCCAGGTTCAGCCTGTAAGACCTGACCACAAATAAAGACACAACTGTCTAAAGTAGTCACTGGAAGGTCTACTAAGGATTAACAAAATGGCCATTTTGGAAGCATACTTTTACTCTCTGATTCTTTGACCAAACACAGAATTCAAAGGCAAGCCAAATAAAAAGTAAGAGAAAAATCAACACATCTAGATATTGAAATCTACTGAAGAAGTGAGAAATCTTTGAATGTGTGCTCTAAAATTAGATCTGGCATTGAATGCCTTTACTTTCTCAAGTGTGGATACTTTGACCATGTTTTTCTTATGCTGAATAATTCAACATAAAGGCCATCTTATTGAGACGGTCATGGCACATTATCTGCGGTTGCTATTACTAGAGAGACTCTTATAAAAGATGATCAGCAGAATCATTTAATCCATGAGAAAAATTAAATGAAACTACACTTCATTGGAATGTTGAGATTAGGTCACTGAATACTGAAGCAGATTCATAGAGATCATCTTCAAAGTGTAGTCCCTGGACAACCCTCATCAGCATCAATTTGACACCTGTCATAAATATGTATATAAATTCTTAGCCCAGACCTACTGATTCAGAAACTCTGAGAGTAGAGCCCAGAAATCTGTATTACCAGACCCTCAAGGTAATGCTGATTTACACCTGTGTTTGAGAATCAGCAGTCCAGACAGTTTCGTACTTTGGAGTTGAAAAGGCTGAACTCCATAGACTTCAAGCAAGTTGCTGAAATAGGTGACAAGAACCAGGTGGGTTCTAACACAGCATGAAGTAGGGTTGCTATTGGAATACTAGAGAATGCCCACCTCAGGTCTCAGTACTTTATTTAGTCGAAGTCTTAACAGGAATTATTTGGCACATTCAAACTAGGATAATTTTTATTTTTTTACACAGATATTGGTGAGTTGTAAGGAAACCACAAGGGGTAGTGAAGAAGCTCAGGGCTATTAACAGTGGAAAAAATAAATATTTACAGGCTTAAAAGGGCAATGGGACAAAGGGAAGAATTCATATAGAGAAGGGAGTATACAGGCAGCCTCTATGGGCAAAGAATGGGGAGGAAGAGAAAGTGGAGAGTGAATTTGGAAGGGCAAATGGAAAATACTTGACACAACATATGTTTAAGAATGGATAGCAATTCCTGGGATTGACAACAAATACCAGGAATTTATTACCCTCTCCTGTTCTTCAGCTACTTTCTTATTAAGAGGTGGGATCAAAACACCCAAACCACCTAGCAGTCAAAAAAACTTAATTATGTTTAATTGCTAGTTTTCTCACAGTGACTGTCCTTTCTTTATTTTTCAATAATAGAACTCCATGGTTTTAGCTGGGGATGTAGCCACCTGGAAGATAACATTGTGTATTCTCACGTGCAGTTAGGTATCCAATGTCACTAGCCAATAGTATATATTTATTAAATACAAGTGGCATCTATAAATTCAGGAAAATATTTTTAAAGATTCTCCTTCAAGTTACTGTGAATTCAGGCAATCTTGAATCATGAGCCATGTTGGATCACAAAGTAACCTTGAGAAGGATGCCACATACAGTGGAGCAACAAGCTAAAAGGAGGCTGGGTCCCTGACACCATGGAACACTGAACCAGCAGCAGGTTGACTGTCTCTCCACTTCCTAAATGGGAGAGGTAAATAAACTTTTATATTCTTAGCCAGAGTTATTTGGAGCTTTCTATTACCGGCTGAATCTAATTGTAACCAATATAGTCTATACATACTAAATAGTAAAAATCAGCAAAAGCATGTTATTGAATTAAAGAAAAGAAGCGGCAAAATGCAGAGTGGGAGGGAGGGCAACTAGTGAGATCTCACCTAATGTGCACAATGTGAGGGTATTCAGCATGACCCTTGGGTGAAGGGCTCAACTACATCTTGAACTTCACCTTAGAAATGAAAACAATATAACCTAAACATGTGTACCCTCATATTAGTTTGCTTTTTTTTTTTTAAAGAAAAAAATGTGGCATGTGACCTGGTATGTATTATTTACAGGTAATATATTTATTTATAAACATCCATAAACAAAGTTTTGGAAATAAACACCCAAAAAGGTGATAACCATAGTCAAAACTGGAGAGCTGATGGGGAAGTAGGATTAAAGATGGAGGTCAATAAATAATTTTACTTTATGTATAATAGAAAAATATACTCAAAATTAGATATGAAATTAATATTTTTAAAGATATTAATGTACTAACTTCTTTGGCAGGGGATAGGTTCATGATTTTAGAGAACTTTTACCTTGCTAAGCTCTTAAATTTAAAACCTGATGCTTCCACCCAATTAATGATACCCAGGATAAAGAGAAGCTAGGAGCTTGGTAATATGTTTGAGTCTTACTGTAGTTTTTGTAATTGAACCACAGTATCCCAGATACTGTGATTAGAGGAGCCAAAGAATCATGAAGAATCATGTACTTTGGCTGCATAATTTGCAAACTTGTGAAAGAGCAATCAAGGATGATGTCTACAGAGCCATGAGTTCCTTCATGATAATTTGAATTACATGCTAGGCTGCCTTGGATCAAACCCAGAAACATAGATAAGTAGCAAGAGAGCTCATGGTATAAAATATTATCTGGTTATAAATTCAGTGATCAAGAATGTGTTGTCATGTGGCTTACATTAAAGGAAAGAAAGTCTTCCTATCAAGAATCAGATTAGTGATTTTGAATTTTGTATTACCCCAGGAGAAACACATTTGAAAACAGCACACAGAATTGTCCTGGTCTAGACATCTCCTCTAGAATGTCTGTCTCCACATTGTGTTCTCACAAAAAAGAAGAGACGTGGGGGTCCTTCATGAAAGAAATACCCAGGATATGGCTGCTGAGAACTACCCTGAATCTTGGTGCCTATTACAAGAATAACATAGACTTATAATAGAGGAGCCAATGAATCCCAGAGAACCATGGTAACATGGCAAAACCTTGGAACAAAGGGCTGAAGAACTAGGTCACGACTCTGTCTGGCAGTGGGACAATGTTATTTCTGAATCCAGCACCTGGGCATGGTTAAGAAAAGATTACCCTGGAAAGAAAGGATTAGAGGTTGCACATTTATGTGGTTTAGTGTGAGGAGTTTTAATAATAGGGGGTGTTGCTATCCTTGTGGTAGTAATGTATTAAAGCAGCAAAGCATTACAAAAGAAAAATGAAACAAGAAAAACAGATGTGGAAAAAATCACAAATGGAAACATTATATAAAGTAATAGGAGAACACTTTGTAAAAGGTGGATAATGTGATGAGGATGAAATATTGATCAGAAAGAAATCGAGGGAAGACCATAGTCTAACCAAAAGAAATAGGTGTTAAATTACTAAATTTAGGAGTAATTTGTCTAAGCAATTCATAACTTGTGTTGGAACAGAGACAAAATGAGGAAAGAAAAAGTTTATTACTCTAATCCCAAGAGAATAACCAGATAAAGTTAAGAGCTTTGTGTATATCTCATTTTTAGTTGTCATAACCATAGGATCCTCACTTTATATAAATGGCATTAAAGTGTAAAAAGTACAAATAAGTGTGTTTGTTTTTGTTTTTTAAATGGCTGATCCATACAGTTAATTTCCCTTTGGAGGAAGATCTGGGAGGGGCTTGTGCTATAAGACAAATAATGATGATGTCAAAATGGGAAAGATCCTGACCCTGACCTAGGTGTAAGAGGGGTCCTTTGCATCTGGGGCTGGGAAGAGCTTCCAGAATCTACATACCTCTTGCTTCTACTGATTTCTGGCTTCAACTAGTTGATATGAGAGTCAAGAAATACATCATTTAGTGGTACCCTCACATTGTGTCACTAGTTATTTCAAGCCTTGATGCTTAAAAGGAAATCCTCAAAATCAAGAACAAGGTTTACAAAAGGCAGGTGCTCAATTAGTTAGTTCATGTAGCCAGGGATGGGATTGTTCTTCCTGGACTTCCATCACTCCAGAAGTCTACACCTGCCCAGAATGAAGAATAGAATCACAAGCCAACAACTTTTACACAGACATCCTCAGAGACTGATTCCACCCAAGATTGCTCCTGAGAATGAAAAACCAAGGGCATCTTTAAGGAAAACACTTCACATCACAATCCATTGACTACCATGTTCAAGTCTCTTTTACCTTAACCAAGCAAAATAAAATAGTCTGTAACCATAAAAATACATCCTGAATACATCCTCTAAGAAGGTACATACCCAAATACTACTGGAGACTAGTGTACTGCCCTACTGGCATCCCAAGAGATAGTCTGAGGGATCTGATAACCAGGGTTACAGAAATTACATCCTATAATTTAGGAAGTGGTACATTGACACCACTGCTTGGGCTTTTAATTTGGCAAACCCATAGCTTTTAACTCAAGTTACCTCTCCATTATTTCCACCATAATAATTCGTCATTCCCTGTTGCATCTGGCTCTATTCAATAAACACTTCCACCTGTCACATCAGCAGTTGGCCCCTGTCAACCTCTGAAAAAGTTATGAAGGAAGTACTGGAGTCTTACAAATACCTCAGAGGAATAAAACTAGAAATCAATTCTAAGAGAAACACTCAAATCTACATAAAGTCTTGGAAATTAAACAAACTGCTACCAAATGATCCTTGGTTCAGTGATGAAATTTAGATGGAAATCAAAAGATTTCTAGGACGTGGAGCAAGATGGTGGACTAGCGACATCTCTAGCTGGCTACTCATGGTAAGACCGGGGAAAGTGGAATTCAGCATCCTCTGGATGGGGGAATCTGCCCAAAGAAATAACTCCAGAGGCAAAGGGAAGCAGTGGGAGACTTCAGGAACCAATAGTGACGTCTAGAGCTGAGGAAAACCAACTGGAAGGCAGGTGCTGGTTACAGGCAGAGGCCAGCCAGTCAGCTTGCTCTCCATGGAGTTCTGCAGTACTGTTCTGCAGTATTTTGATTTTGGACTGGGCTGTTTGCTGAAGCAGCAAGTAGAATCAAACTGCATCCAGCAACTGGGGTTGGATGGCAGGTGGGTGGCTGAGTTGGCTGGTGGCTGGGTGCCACCATTGTGGGAATTACAGAAGGAACTGTCCACAGGGTCCCACAGCATGGCAGGCTCTGATGCACCTGCTGAGCTTCAGCAGCCATCCTTGGGATGTGTTGAGTGGCCTCTACACCCACCAGGAGGGCTTCTTTGTTGTCAGGGGACACTGTCTGACAGGCCTCCTGGGAAGACTGGTGAGAGGTTTGGGACCCCAGTCCTGTGGGGACTGAATACTGATGAAACAAACAGGCTGTATTGAGGGCAAAGAAATCAGGAAGACAAGATCTGGTCTCCTCTGCAAGTAGAGAGTGCTTCCAACCCCCATCATATACAGTAAATCCAACATGTGTTCTCTGTCTTATAACTCCACCGTACCACCCGGTGTCCAGGAAATACATTGCAATAATATATCTACACAAACACACTATATATATATATATATAAACAATGTATATATATACATTGTTTTACATTTTTGCTTCTTTTTTAAATTTTTTCTTAGTTTTTTTCTTTTCTTTTTTTCTCTTTCGTTGTTGTTTTTATATAGTGGTTTTTGTTAGTATTTTTATTTTTACTTTTTCAAGAGAAAGGGGTCCTCCATTTTTGTTTCAGTTTTTCACCCTTTTTATTCATTTTTTCTTTTTATTTCTCTCCTTGTTCTCTATTTTGGTGCAGATTTGTCAACTTTTCTCATCTATCCCACATAAATTTCTCATATAACAGGTAAGATATCCCTTCTTTTCTTTGTTATTTTATACAATTATATTTTTAATTTTTTAATCTATATTTATTATTTTTTCATTTTCTTTCTCTTGCTGGGGGCTGGGGGTCCTGGCATTGGTCTGGTGCAGAGGTCACAGCATTGGTCCGGCTGAAAGAGACCACAAACTTACAGTCATGTTGTCCTTCTAGCTTTGGCATATTGAAAGAATGTAGGTTTTTTTCTGAGACATACAGCTGATTTCTTTTTATATTTGGCAGAATTGGGGTCTTGCTTTTTTACAGGCTAATAAAGCACTCCTGAAATTGAAGACCCACCAAACCCAGCCCTCCCAAAGTCCTAGAGTCACAAGTGGTGTTAAAGCATCCTACCAAACATCACCAATTCTCCTGTTGCTTTCTTTTTCTGTTATTGTCCTTATTCTCTCTTTTCCTTCAATTCATTCTTTCCACCCCCTTCTTTTTTTCCCTCATTATTTTTCTTTTCCTTCTTTCTTCTTGCTCTTTATCCTTATCTTCTTTTTGGTATACGAAAAGGCCACTTCAACACCTGAGCTCTGAGACAAGATAATTAAAGTGAAAGCAGTAGTGAGAAGAAAAAAGTGGGGAAGAAAATGAGCAAGAAGAAAACACACATGAGGAGGAACCAACAGAAAAATTCTGGCAACACGAAACACCAGAATAGAACACACACACACCCCCAAAAAGGGATCATGAGGTAGCTATTGCAGAGGATTCCATGAATAAAGAATGGAAATGACAGAATGGGAATTAAGAATGTGGATGGCAAAAACAATAAAGAGAGTTGACGAGAAAGTGGTAATGCAGAACCAAAAATGGACAAAAGATATGAAAAATATAGAAAGGATATGGTGGAGATTAAGAACTTAAAGGAAATAATCAGGGAACATAATAATGCAGTAGCAGATTAGACCATGAAAAAAACAGAATCTCTGAAATAGAGGATAAACCCTTAAGCTAACTCAGGCAGTTAAAGAGGCAGAAAAGAAAAGAAAGAAAGCAGAACATTTTCTCAGAGAATTATAGGCATCATGGAGTATTCAAACATACAAATTACAGGTATCCCTGAAGGGGAAGAAAAATGTTCCCAAGGAATGGCAGCTCTACTGGAGGATATCATACATGAAAACATTCCAAATATCACTAAAGATTCTGAAAAACTCCTTTTTGAGGCATATCAAACCCCAGGTCATCTGAAAACAAATAGAGCTTCTCCGAGACACATTGTCATGAACCTGTCCAAAGCCAAGACAAAAGAGAAAATTCTGCAAGCAGCCAGGAATAAGCACCAATTGATCTACAGGGACAGATCCACCAGAATGACAGTTAACTTCTCAGATGAAACTTTCTAAGTCAGAAGTGAATGGTAATAAAACTTTAACCTTCTTAAATAAAACAATTTTTAGGCAAGAACTCCGTATGCTGCTAAACTAAGCTTCAAAATCAATGGAGAAATCAAATCTTCAACCATGCAAACATTGATAAAATTCTCCACAAGACCGCATCTACAGGAAAGACCTATTCTCCACATTGAACATCACAATGGACCACTAGCATAGTAAACACCCATAAACTAAGGACAAAACCTAGCTTCCACAATGGCACAAAGGAAAATACTACACAAAGGACTGTCACAAAATAAAATAAATAGAACTCAGCCGTATTTATCAATTCTCTCAATAAATGTTAATGCCCATCCATATGCTGTCTCCAGGAAACACACCTAACATTGAAAGTCAAAGCAAGTCTCAGGGTAAAGGGCTGGAAAACAATATTTCAGGAAAACAGAAACCAGAAGAAAGGTGGAATCACAATCTTTTTTCAGATAGAAGTCAATTTAAAGCAATTAAAGTCAAGAAAAACAATGATGGTCACTTCATGCTGGTCAAGGGAAAAACATATCAAGAAGACCTTTCGATTCTAAATATTTTATGCTTCCAACTTAAATACTCCCAGATTTATAAAACAGACATCGACTGGTGGAGCAATATGATATCCTACAACATCATAATAGATGAGGACTTTAGTACCTTTCTGATTGAACCAGACAGATAATATGTATAGAAACTAAACAAAAATATAAGGGATTTAAACATGTTCCTGGAACAAATGTGCTTAATAGACATATACAGAACACCCTATCCCAAAGCTAAGGAATATATGTTCTCATCAGGCCATGGAACATACTCAAAAATAGATTATATCCCAGGTCACAAATCAAACCCCAGCAAAAAATTAAAAGAATAGAAATTATACCTTATGTCTTCTCAGAACACAAGGCAATAAAGGCGGAACTCAACTCCAATAAAAATTTTTATTCTCACACAAAAGTATGGAAATTAAACAACCTTATACTGAATGACATTTGAGCAAAGGAAGAGATAAAGGAAGAAATTATTACATTCTGCAAGCAGAACAGCAATGAAGCCACAAGCTACTAAAACATGTGGGATACTGCAAAAGCAGTCCTAAGAGGCAAATTTATTGCATTAGATGCCTACAATAAAAAAAAAAAAAGAAGGAAAGCATATCAACAACCTAATGAATCATCTTAAGGAAATGGAAAAGGAAGAGCAAGCCAATTCCAAACCTAGCAGAAGAAAAGAAATAACCAAAATTAAATCAGAAATAAATGAAATTGAAAATTGAAAACAAAAGAATCATTCAGAAAAATCAATGAAACAAAAAGATGTCTCTTCTAAAAGATAAATAAAATTGATAAGCCATTGGCTAGATTGAATTTTACTAGAAACAAAGTAGTAAAATGTCTAATAACCTCAGAAACAAAAAAAAGGGGAACCAACAATTAATACCTCTGAGATATAGGAGATTATCTCAGACTACTACAAGAAACTCTACACCCAGAAATTTGACAGTATGGAGGCAATGGATCAATACCTGGAATCATATCTTCTCTGTAGACTTAACCAGAAAGAAATAGATCTCTTGAATAGACCAATATCAAGCAATAAGAATGAATAAACAATATAAAATATTCCAACAAAAAAAGTCTGGGAATAGATGGCTTCACATCAGAATTCTATCACACCTTCAAACATGAGCTTTTACCTATCCTGCAGAGTCTATTCCAAAACACTGAGAAGAAAGGAAGCTTTCCCTACATGTTCTATGAGGCAAATATAATCCTGATACCCAAACCAGGAAAGGACCCAATAGAAAAGGAGAACTGCAGACCAATTTCACTAATGAATATTGATATAAAAATACTCAATAAAATCTTAGCCTATAGACTACAGCTACACATGAAAAAAATATATACATTACAATCAAGTAGGTTTCATCCTAGGAATGCAAGGCTAGTTTAAAATACACAAATCCATACATATTATTCACCATATCAACAGAAACAAAAACTAAGACCATATGATCTTCTTAATAGATGCAGAAAAAACAGTTGACAAAATTCATCATCCTTTTCTAACAAGAACACTTAAGCATATAGGCACAGGCGGCACATTTCTTAAACTAAAGACATCTATGACAAACCCACAGCTAACATCACACTGAATGGTGTAAAACTGAAAGCTTTTTCACTTAGATCTAGAACCACACAATGTCCTCCTCTATCACCACTACTATTCAACATAGTGCTGGAAGTTCTGGCTAATGCAATCAGGCAAGAGAAAGATATAAAGGGCATCCAAATGGGGGAAGAGAAAATCAAACTCTCCCTCTTTACTGATGATATGGTCTTACATTTAGAGTACCTCAGAGACTGGAAGGGATCAAGAAATACAGTAACATCTCAGGGTATAAGATCAATGTCCACAAATCAGTAGCTTTTGTATATGCCAATAGCAGCCAAGTCAAGACACCAATCAAAGACACAATTCCCTTCACAGTAGCGTCAAAGAAAATAAAATACCTAGGAATATACCTAATTAAAGAGGTGAAGAAGGTCTACAAAGAGAATTATGAAACCCTAAGAAAATAAATAGCAGAACACTCTAATAAATGGAAGAACGTGCCATGCTCTTGGTTGGGAAGAATCAACATTGTTAAAATTTCTATACTTTCCAAAGCAATCCCCATTAAAATACCATCATACTTTGAAGAACTGGAAAAAATAATACTTCATTTTGTATGGAACCAGAAAAAAATCCATATAGCCTAGGTGACTTTTAGTAATAAAAAAAAAGTTGAAGACATCACTTTAACGGACTTTAGGATATATTGTAAGTCTGCAGTGATCAAAACAGCATGATATTGGCACATAAAAAGATACATAGACATATGGAACAAAATAGAAAACCAAAAGATGAAACCAGTCTCTACATGCCATCTGATCTTTGATAAACCAAACAAAAGTATACATGGGGAATATGATCCCTATTCAACAAATGGTGCTGGGAGAACTAGGTAACAATATGTAAAAGACTGAAACTGGACCCACACATTTCACCATCTACAAAAATTGATTCAGGATTTAAATCTAACACATAAAATGATAAAAATCCTAGAAGAAAGTGTGAGGAAAATTCTTGAGGATATTGGCCTGGGGAAAGATTTTATGTATAAGACTTCAGCAAAACTTGCAACAACAAAAACAAATGGGACTTAATTAAACTGAAAAGCTTCTGCACAGAGAAGGATATAACAACTAAAGCAAATAGACAACCTTCAGAATGGGAAAAGATATTTGCATGCTATGAATCTGACATGTCTTGATAACTAGGATCTATAGAGAACTCAAATTAATCAGCAAAAAAAAAAAAAAAAAAAAAAGAGCAAAAAATCCCATCTATACTGAGCAAGAGACATGAACGGAACCTTCTCTGGGGAAGACAGAGGAAAGGCTAGCAAACAAATGAAAAAATTATCATCATTCCTAATCATCAGAGAAATGCAAATCAAAATCACTCTGTAATATCACCTACTCCCAGTGAGAATATCCCATATCACAAAGTCCTGACTTGTAGATGCTGGTGCAGGTGTGGAGAAAGAGGGACACTTTTACACTGTTGGTGGAACTGCAAACTAATATACCATCTTTAGAAAGAAGTATGGTGAATCTTCAAAAAACTTCAATTTGGCCTCCATTTGATCCTGCAATCCCACTACCAGGCATACCCAGAAGAAAGAAAAAATCATTTTATCATAAAGTCATTTGCACTAGATTTTTTATTGCAGCTCAATGTACAATCACCAAGATGTGTAAACAGCCTAAATGCCCATCAACTCAGAAATGGATTAATAAGCTGTGGTAAATGTACACCATGGAGTACTCTTCAGCCATAAGAAGAGATGATGACTTTATATCTTTTGTATTAACATGGATGGAGTTGAAACACATTCTTCTTAGCAAAGTATTACAAGAATGGTAAAACAAGTATCCAGAGTACTCAATTTTATTAAGAAGCTAGTAAATTATCTAACACATGCCCACACAGGAATAAAACTTAATTCAATTCAAGTTGGGGGAAGGGGAAATGAGGGAGAGAGGAGCAGAGGAGGGGATTGGCGTGCTCCTACTTAAAGGGTACAAGGTAGGAGTATATGGCACACCTCTTGGATATCATACACTACTGCAAGAAAGACTCTACCTCATAAAATAAGGATTTCTGGGTGGTGCCTGTGGCTCAAAGTAGTAAGGCACCAGCCCCATATACTAGAGGTGGTGGGTTCAAACCCGGCCCTGGCCAAAAACTGCAAATAATAATAATAATTATTATTATTAATGAATAATAAAGATTTCTAGAACTGTATGGGAAACATTAACAATATATGAAATTCAGCAAAAGCAGTCATAAGGGGAATGTTCAATGTTTTAAATAGCTACATCAAAAAGACAGAAAGATCACAAATTAATAATTTGAGATCACATCTCAAGGAATTAGAAAAAGAAGAACAAACTGAACTCAAAGCTAGCAAAATTAATAACAAAACTCAGAGCAGAATTAAATGAAATGGAAAACAAAAAATAAAAAATACAAAGAATCCAGGAAACAAAAGTTAATTCTTTAAAAAGATAAATAAAATTGATAGAGCACTAGCCTGATTATCCAGAAATAAAGACCTCAAATAAGTTCAATCAGAAATAAAAAAGGAGACATACAACAGATACCACACAAATGTTGAATAGGCCAATATCAAGTTCTGAAATAGCAGCAACCATACGAAATCAACCCAAAAAGAAAAGCTCAGGACCAGATGGCTTCACATCAGAATTCTACCAAACCTTTAAAGAGGAACTAGTACCTATATTACTCAACTTCTTTCAAAATATAGAAAAAGAAGGGAAACTACCCAACATGTTCTATGAAGCAAACATCACCCTGATCCCCAAACCAAGAAAAGATCCAACAAGAAAAGAAAATTATAGATCAATATCACTAATGAATATAGATGCAAAAATATTCAACAAGATCCCACCAAACAGAATCCAGCAACACATCAAACAAATTATACATCATGACCAAGTCGGTTTTATTCCAGGGTCTCAAGGCTGGTTCAATATACGTAAATCTGTAAGTATAATTCAGCACATAAACAAATTAAAAAACAAAGACCATATAATTCTCTCAAGTGATGCAGAAAAAGCTTTTGATAATATCCAGCATCCCTTCATGATCAAAACACTTAAGAAAATTGGTATAAAAGGGACATTTCTTTTTTTTATTTTTTATTTTTTATTTTATTTATTTATTTTTTTATTGTGGAGAAGTGGCAGGGAAAGAAGGCGGGGGAAGAGGTGAGTGACAGGGTCGGGCCAGTGGCATGGTACCACATTGGCTGTATCTAGGTAGAGGCAGTTTCAGGCCGGGC
>CAUYPK010068304.1:0-24077 GCA_963574355.1 Loris lydekkerianus | reverse complement strand
TTTATATCACGCTGGTTAACATAGCCTTCCTGGCAATTTCACAGTTATTGTGTTAAGACATTTACATTCCACATTTACTAAGTTTCACATATACCATTGTAAGATGCACCACAAGTGTATTCTCACCAATCCCCCTCCTTCCACCTAACTCCCCCCTCCCTCCCCTCCCTCCCCTCCCTCCCCTCCCTTTCCCCCTTCCCCCTATTCCTAGGTTGCAAATGGATTGCAGCATTGATGTGAAAGCCCTAAATTAGTTTCATAGTAGGGGTGAGTACATTGCACTTTTAAATACATTATGGGAATATGGTAAGAAATCAGTGAAATTAGCTTTTGAGTTGCCAGACCCCTTTGAAAAGCTACCAAAACCTATGATCCATCTCTCTTGGAAAAATGGACTGATACTCCAGTCTCCAGCCCCACTCCATTTTGCATTTTCCCTGAGCCTTCTGTGTGCATGGTTGCCCATGTTACCGTGGCATTGAGTAGGTTCACTTCTGTGTGACTCTGCTTCCTTCAACTTAGAACCAAATTTCAACACTAAAAAATATTTTACGTAATATAGAAAATATTTAAGATAATAATTTAAAGTGTTTTATAACAAGATTATTTGAAAGTCTACATATTTAATTATTACTAAATAATTATTGGATTTTATTTAGATTGTGGCTATTGAAAGGGATTATAAGCAGTATCTTTTAAGGCTGTGTTGCTGACATAGATCTTCTAGGATATAGATAACTGGAGGGAATCAATCCATTTTACTTGATCTCTTTTGTGATTCCAATTTAGGGCTAAATTTTATTCTTTTTCCTGAGACACAAACTATAATTTGGGCCATGATAATTCGGCCTGTATCAGTCAGTGAAAGTCAGAATCAGACTTATTGTTAGTTTAAAGGTTGGAACCCTATCAAACTTGTCATTTCCTTGGGAAACAAAAAGAATTAAAATTCTGTGCTTTTTTTGCCCATTTAATTTAGATTTATAAGCTCCGGTGGTAGCAGCTGTCTCATTTTAGATTTTGTGCAAAAACTGTCACATTTCTGGTATTCAATTAATGTGTTTTTACTTTTTATCTAAATTAATGATTCTGCCCAGGAACTAATTTACATATTTCCATTTGCAGTACTATGGAAATGGGAAACGTTCTTTTCAATTCATTGCCTGGAATTCTAGACTGAAAATTCCAGATCATCAGGCACTAGCATGAAAGGCAGTTTGATTTGGAAAATATGTGCTAAAGTTTCTTTTTTTTTTTTTTAAAGCTGTTCAACTTATTTTCCTTAGAAAGATGGCTCAGAATTGCCAAACTGATGAAATATATGGCAAATGTTAAAAGATTTAAACCTTTGTAGCAGATCCTTTAGATACAATAAATTTAATATTTATTTATTAAATTAGTTAAATGTTCTTACATTAAAGATCTAACATTACACTAGATTATATCTAATTAAATTTACTATAGAGTACTATTCCTTTTTAAAATTATTTCAGATAAATAAAAATGTTAGAATTGTAGTAGGATTTCTAATAAATGGAAAGATAGGTTTAAAAAGATAGGTTGACTGTGTTTTAAAAGTTTCTATGTAATTAGGATTTTAGGAGTACGTATGATCCATGATTAGAGGTATTTCATGCTCTGTTTTTTACTCATTAAAAGAGCTTTAATTAATAGGTCTTTTATTTATTTATTTTTATTTTGAGACAGAGCCTCAGGGTTGCCCTGGGTAGAGTGATGTACTGTCACAGCTCACAGCAACCTCTAACTCCTGGGCTTACGTGATTCTCTTGCCTCAACCTCCCAAGTAGCTGGGACTACAGGCACCCGCCACAATGCCCGGCTGTTTTTTTGATGTAGTTGTCATTGTTGTTTGGCAGGCCTGGACTGAATTTGAACCTGCCAGCTCTGATGTATGTATGTGGCTGGGGCCTTAGCCGCTTGAGCTACAGGTGCTGAGCCTAATTTAATAGAGCTTAAAAATAAATAGATACAGCACTTTTTTCTTCTGTTGAGCATAGTCTTGGTGTGTTGAAAAACAACATTGTATAAGCACATTTTATTGAAGAAAAAGTCATTATCATTGTTATCTGTGGAAAATCAATATATATTTTTCAAAATTTAGATTGATGGTCACATGCCATGAATGTTAGCTAAAGCTTGGGGATGTTCCTGGGGTCAAGAGCAGGCCAGCTGAGCTCCTGCATCTTCAGTGACTATGCGATTGACTTTCTCAGGCGTTCCTTTCCCAGTATGCCCCAAGCTTTCTGGCTAAAGATGAAAGATATACCTGAGGAAGATTTTGACAGGAAATAGTATTAAATAAGTGTTGTGTTGATTTGTATCTGTAACACTTCTACCTTGGGCTAAGGGGAACAGATTTTGCCTGTCTAAGAAAATTGAATTTCATTGGTCTATTTTTTATGGGCCTTTAATATAAAGTAAATCATTCAACCATAGATCTTTAAAATAATGTTGCATTTGTATTTGTTTCATAATCTAACAATTCAAAGATGTTAAATCTGTTCACATCTAGTCTCTTGCTTCTGTAATAGGATTTCTCAAACTGTAGGTCATGATCCAGTGAGTCCTGAAATCACTTTAGTAGGTTATAACCATCTGAAGGAACAAAATAAAACTAGAGAACATGATAGAAGAAAATCCAGACTGCATTGCACAGAATTTAGGCAAGGATAAATGTAGGCACAGGTTTGCGTGCACATGTGTGTGTGTGTGTGTGTGTACTAGGTCACTGTGTAAAAACATTTTTTACTGTGATTTACACTTCAAAAGTTAGAAAGATGTGATAATATATAGTATCAATTCTCCCTGAAGGAGACTATCTGATGGCCTATTCAAATTTTGAGGGTACTTACTCCTAAAATAGGAAGTGGTATTGTGCCTTCTGAGGAGTGTTAAAAAAATTCTTTCTGCATTCTGTACTTGGAAATACTCCTTTTTCACTATTGGTAACTTGTGGAATAACAGCTGTCAATGTGCCCATTGACTGAGGTATTTTATTGCTAAAGTTGAATGGAAGGGCATTTTCCCAAATCATAGAAAATAATAAGGTAATGGATATAATTTTCTTAAAGTTCTCTTTTTGTAATTTTCCATAAGTCTTCTGTGACTCAGATGATGAATTGATAGTGCAAAGAGCAAATGGATATTAGTAGGAAAATTCGTGCTCATTTTAATAGTGCTGCCTTTTTCATGAACATACAACATTTTATGTTTCATGTATGTAATATGATCTTATTTTCTGCTAGTAAAATGTTTCTTGTCCATAGGGTAGAATTAGATGTATTGGCACTTCATGCTGTTCTGTGGGTGCAGCGTATTTATTAAAAACAGTATGACTTTCAGGTCATACTGACATCTGAGTATGTTTGACATCTGACATCTGAGCAAGTTTGAGAATGTCCCTGGTTGTGGAAGCATGACAGGTCTACTTTGATTTTTTGATCAGTCCCTAAGTCTGAATCAGCATCACAAAATGTGGACTGAGTATCTGTAACGCTACTACCTTGGGCTGAGGTGAATGAATTTTGCCTGTCTATGAAAATTGAATTTCATTGGTCTGTTTTTAATGGAAGTTTAGTATAAAATGAATCATTCAACCATAGATTTAAAATAATCTAGCATTTGTACTTTTTTCATAATCTAACAATTTAACAGCAATGTCATAATCATTTGGGATGTTTATCATATTATGTTAACACAATTAACAGTATTATCACAAATGTATTGAAATACAGCCCTTTATTTTTTTTTTGAGACAGAGTCTCACTTTGTTGCCCTAGGTAGAGTGCTATGAAATCATAGCTCACAGCAACCTCAGACTCTTGGACTCAATTGATTCTCTTGCCTCAGCCGCCTTAGTAGCTGGGACTACAGGCACCTACCACAACACCCGGCTGTTTTTATTTATTTATTTTTGGAGAGTGCCAAAATATTATTTTTGTCTCCCTGGGTAGAGTGCCAGGGTGTCACTGCTCTCAACAACCTCAAGCTCTTGGGCTTAAACAATCCTCTTGCCTCAGCCTCCCAAGTAGCTGGGACTACAGGCACCCGCCACAATGCCCAGTTATTTTTTGGTTATAGTTGTCGTCGTTTGGCCGGCCCAGGCTGGATTTGAACCCGCCAGCTCTGGTGTATGTGGCTGGCGCCTTAGCCACTTGAGGTATAGGTGCGGAGCCATGCCTGGCTGGTCTTGAACCTGTGAGCTCAGGCAGGCTGGTCTTGAACCTGTGAGCTCAGGCAATCTACCGTCCTTGGCCTCCCAGAGTGCTAGGATTACAGGCATGAGCCACCTTGCCCAGCCCTCAGCTCTTTATCTTTTAAATCTCATTCTTTTTGCCCTCTGTTTTGATTTCCAGCTATGTAAGGAGGTTACTGAAATAGTATATTCTGTTTCCTTCTGATTCCCAAGGACACAGAGTGAATCCTTTTTGAGTTTTCTGAAACAGCCATCTCACGTGATAACATAGGCAAATTTCTAGCAAGGCAAAAGCTTTTTCTTTAACTCAAAATCAGATGATAAACAGTTGGAGTTTTTGGCATGTGTAGTTGGATAGCCTTTCTCTAAGATGGTCTTTTCACTAGTACTTTAGTTCAGCTAACAATGTAATTATACACATACCCTTTATTCTTATTGATGAATAAGTTTAGTTTTTAAGTACATAAAATATAGCCACTATAACAAAGCAAACATTAATAGAAGTATATAGAAAATGAAAGTCTTTTTCTTCTTTCTTTTAGCAATAATGACTCTTTTCCTCAGGAAAACTAGTAAGTAGTTTATCATTTAATATCTCTTTTTTGCATTTAAAAGTAACGTGGGATTATGGATGCTGAAATAGGATGATCAAGCAGCAATTCTTTTTTTCTACTTGTTATTCTATAGGTTTATGTTAATTATTTTGTATAATTTTTTCCTTACGAAATTGCCCATTATTGAAGAATTGAAAGATAAGGATAAGTAAAAGAAAAACTTAATCTCCTGTAATCTCACCGTTTAGAAAGGGTTCTTTTATGTTTTGCAATAATATATATGCTCTCAGTTTCTTTTGTGTATTTACCTTGTTATTCAGATTTGATTTAATGAAAATGGAATTGTATTTTCAGTATTATCTGTGAAGCTACTTTCCCCCCCACTCAGCAGTGAGTAAAAAATTATAGAAATTGATAGGCTGGTGCTACAATTTCATATGGAAACACAAAGACCTAGGGTACCCAGAATTTATTTTGAAAATGAAGGACAAAGTTGGAGGTTTTATACTCTCTGGTTTCAAAATGTATTATAAAAGTTTTAAGAATCAGGACTGTGTGGTATTATTAGCATACTGATAGGCTTAATGACAGTGGAACAGAGCTCTCAAGTGCACCCGTGCGTTTACAGCCAGTTGCTTTCCATCAACAAGGAGTGCTAAGACAGCTGAGTACAGGTATGGGAAGAAATGAGCCCTTCCCACCTGACCTTTTTCCTCGCAAAATACATAAAACTTAACTTGAAACGGCTTGTAAACTTAAATAGAAAAGGTGAAATTATGCAAATGTTTTAGAAGATGATCTATGACAAAGTGATATCAACTTTGAGGTAGGCAAGGATTTCTTAGGACACAGCACTAACTATAAAACAAAAAATTAATACATTAGATTTCATCAAAATTAAAGCCATCTGCTCTTCTCTAGAAACCGTTAAGAGAATGAAAATGTAAGCCACAGATTGTGAGAAAATATTCACAACACTTAAAGACTCATATCAAGAATATACGGAGAACCCTTATAACTTAAGGAGACAACCCAAATCTAAATGTGTTGAGAAGACTTAGATACTTCATAAGAATTAGATATTCAAGTGGGCAAATAAACAAGGGAAAAGATGCTTAGAATCACAAACTATCAGGAAAATGCAGATTAAACCCATAGTCAGATATAATAGCTAAAATTTAAGAGAAAAAAAAGTTAATTCTGAGTATAGGGGAGAATAGGGGACAAATTAGATTTTTCATTCCTTACTGGTCAGAGTTCCAAATGTTTCACTTTGGAAGACACATTGCTACTTTTTAGGAAGTGTCTTGTAAATTTTAAAATATGCCTACCATATTCCTAAGCATTTATATTAGAGCACTGTAAGCACATGTCCAGGAAAAGACATTTTTCCATGAATGTTCACAGTGGTGTTCTTGATAATATCCTCCAATTGGAAAAAACTCAGATGTCCATTAATAGGACAAATGGTTGAATAAATTGCATTATTTGTACAGTAGAATGCTGTTTCACAATAAAAACAAACTAGTGAACATAACCACGTATAGATGGATCTCAAAAATGTTATGCTAAATAAAAGAAATCAAACATGTATGTTTCCTTTTATAGCACGCTTTAGAACAGGAGAAACTAAGCTATAGTGATAGAAATCAGACAGATGGCTGCTTGGGGTAGGAGTGGAAAATTGAAAGGGTCATGAGGGAACTTTCTGGAACCGTGTGGAAATGTTCAGTATAGTGTAGTAGAAATATACATTTGTTACATGTTTGTCAAAACTCTTGAAATAAAGTCTGACAGTTAAGTTTAGTAACTCATCCTCGAAAAAGTACTATGTACCTCATTGGTGAATATCACTACTGTTACCTTCAAAGTACTCCCCTTGGCTTGGCGCCTGTGGCTCAAGCGGCTAAGGTGCCAGCCACAGACACTTGAGCTGGTGGGTTTGAATCCAGTCTGGGTCCACCAAACAACAATGATGGCTGCAACCAAAAAATAGCTGGGCATTGTGGTGGGTTCCTGTAGTCCCAGCTACTTGAGAGGTGGAGGCAGGAGTTGCTTGAGCCCAGGAGTTAGAGGTTGCTGTGAGCTGTGATATCCCAGCACTCTACCCAGGGTGACAGCTTGAGTCTCTGTCTCAAAAAAAAAAAAAAAAAAAAAAAGCGCTCCCCTTTAGGAGCTGTTCACTGACACCAGCACTTAGTCCATCCTTCAAAGCAGTTTTGGAACTCTTTTTCTGGAATGGCAATCAAAGCTGTTGTATTATATTGATGTCCTGAATGCCATCAAAATGTCTTCTTTTCAATATTTCCTTTAAAGAAAAAAAGTTATTGGGGGCTGTATCAGCTGAGTAGGGAGGATATTCCAATGCAGTTATTTATTTACTGGCTAAAAACTACCGCAGGCAGTGCTGTGTGAGTTGGTGCATTGTCATGATGCAAGAGCCGTGAGCTGTTGGCTGAGATTTTCATGTTTCTCTGTTGATGTTTACTTGGTCTTTTGTGCTGCTCACAGTCAACTGATGATTTTGACACATAATTTGATGAATTTTGCAATATTTTCTTCAGTTCTTGTTACTGGCCTCCCTGACTGCTCCTCATCAGGGAGACTTTCTCTCCCTCAGAAAAACCTGTAATCCGTTTGAACACTGCCGTTTTCTTCATGGCATTTTATCTCCATAACCTTGGGCTAACATGTCCCCGATCTCACTTCCACTCTTGGCCAGGTTTAACAAGAAATTTAGGAATGTTTGTTGCTCTAATTTAAGCTCTTACATTCTTGCACAGCATATGAAAACATGCAACAGCAGTAATGAACATCACGTGTGTACACAAACACGCCTGGGAGATGCTCATGTACCAAGGTTATGAAACTTTACTGAGCTGTTTGTACACTACTGCTAACATAGGGCACAGGGGCAGATACGTGATCTTGATTGTCAGACGTCATATACAGTTTTGTATGTATTAAACAATTGTATTCTTTTCTCCTTTATATTACTAATTGTATCAGGAATGCAGTTTAGGTTGGCCATAAACACAAGAGCTTGACCCAAGTCAAGGAGAGCCTTCCGTGAGAGTCAGTTGGCTTGTATGGATTTACAGTGAAGATTACTGTGTTCTTTATCATCATTTATAAAATGTGTGGCACGTATCTTTTATATCAAGACAAACAATAAACTTGTGTGTGCACATACTTAAAAAAAAAAAAAAGCCCAGTGTTAAGCATGTTAAAAAACCTGAAGAAATTAAAAAAAAAAAAATTGGGGGTTTACACAAAGCATGTGCAAAATACTCTAATACACAAATATCTGATAATTATATTGCCCAGCTTTAAGAGAGCCAAAAGTAAATAAGATACTGTCAATCCAACAAGAGGGCTAGATAACAAGCTTTGGTATGGCCATGATGGGAAGGTGCCTTTGAGCAGGGTAGGAGTAGCGCGGTCCCTTACTCCCTAGCCACGCACATGGCCTCGGCCAAATCGTAAAATGATTCTAAAACCAGCATTTGGGACAGTTCTCTGAAAAGAGTAGGATTTTGGGAGGTTTTCTACTTTTTCTTTTTAGCACAACAATAAAGTGGCATTTATTTTGCTCATGAATCGCAGTTTTAGTAGGACTCCGGGGCAACTCACAGCCTGGGGGCTGCGATTACCTGAAAGCTCATTCTCAGCTGAGATCTTAGCTGGGGTGCTAAGTCAGAACCTCCATAGGTCCGCAGCTTCCTCACAACATTGGTACTGAGCTCTTAGGGTGAAATTCCACTGGTTTCTAGTCCTTTTTTTATTTGTTTGAGACAGCGTCTCACTCCCCTGCCCAGGCTAGAGTGCAGTAGCATCAGCCTAGCTCACAGCAACCTCAAACTCCTGGGCTCAAGTGATCCTCCTGCCTCAGTCTCCCAAGTAGCTGGGACTACAGACGCCCTCCACAACGCCCAGAATTTTCTAATTTTGAGTTACTTCAGGAACCTGGCTGTGTGTGTGCAGTTTTCATAACCCCTAACTTATCTTAGCATTCCCGAACATGTTTAGATGTTAAATTCTAATTTCTACATTAAACACAAAATTCTTTTCCTGTCTTCTCAATAACTGAGAGAACTTTAGTAGTGACTGTTTTTTTTTTTTTTAAATGGGTGGTTTACCTTTCAGCTTTTTTAGAGTTTTAGAACAGAATCTGGTTTCTAGAAATACTGTTTTAAAATCTGCTTGGAATTTTTGTTTTTTGTCTGTAGGGTTTCAAAATGAGTGTAACCTATGTCTGGGCTTTTTTAATGTTTTCTTGTTTTCCGTTAATTCAGTATTTAGTTTTATTAATTTTTCTTCTTTTCTTTGGCCAAATGGGTTTACAGTTAACATGATTTTTAGCCTAATAATATTTTTGCCCTAATACCTTAGAGTTAAAAAAAATTATGTAGCTATAAAACATACTTCTGGGAAATCATCTTTTTTTTGAGACAGAGTCTCACTATGTTGTCCCTTGGTAGAGTGTTGTGGTGTCACAGCTCACAGCAACCTCAGACTCTTGGGCTTAAGCCATTCTCTTGCCTCAGCCTCCTAAGTAGCTGGGACTACAGGCGCCCGCCACAATACTCAGCTATTTATTTATTTATTTATTTATTTATTTATTTATTTATTTATTTATTTATGAGACATAGTCTCGAGCTGCACCCTGGATAGAGTGCTATGGCATCATAGCTCACAGCTACCTCAAACTCTTGGGCTTAAGTGAATCTCTTGCCTCAGCCTCCCAAGTAGCTGAGACTACAGGCGCCCGCCACAATGCCCGGCTGTTTTTTTTGTTGCGGTTGTCGTTGTTGTTTAGCTGCCAGGGCTGGGTTCGAACCCACCAACCTTGGTGTATGTGGCCGGCACACTACCCACTGAGCTATGGGCACTGCCCAGTCTTATTCTTTTTTAAACTACTCATAGGTTTTACTTATTTAACATTGAATGCTTACACTTTGTTATATTAGCTGATAATGAACTTTAAAGATCTCAGTTTTTGGAGTAGCTTTCTTTCGAGGTCACATGATGTTGACCAGAAGAGGTAAGGAATTTCTTTATCAGGGTTTTGAGGAAATTGATGCTGTAAGTATTTTAAAAACCTGCAGAGGTGTTCCTGTGTCTTGTTGGGATTGGGGTGTCTCTCTGTCTGTAGTATATTTGTGTTTATGTGGTTAGAGAAACAAAACCCTATAGATTCGTATTCACAGGTCAAAGTTTTCACTGACAGCCAATATAAATATTCTTTTATCAGAATATCAGAATTTCTATGAGTCACTTACTGCCTTTTTAACATCTTTAGAAGTGAAATTCCTTGTTTGTTTTTCCGTAACATTAAACTATATATGTTACATGAGAAATCCTAAAATTGTGATGCCTCTATTTTAACAAGAATCCTAGATTGTGCTCTGCAGTTTATACCTTTAGTGTATTTTGTAATTTTTTCATTGTGGTAAAAAACACATTTCAAAATTCACCACTGGATGCAGTGACTCATGCTTGGGAGCCCAGGGCAGTAGAATCACTTGAGACCAAGAAGTTGAGACCACAGTGGGCAACTAGTGAGACCCCATCTCTACCAAAAATTTTAAAAAAAAAAAAAAGAAAGAAATTATCTTGGCATGGCAATGTGTAGTAATCCCAGCTACTCCTAATGCTGTGAGGTGGGAAGATCACTGCAGCTCAGAATTTCAAGGCTGCAGTGAGCAATGAGTGTGCCTCTGCACCCTCGCCTGGGTGACAGAGCGAGACCCAGAAAGTAAACCAAAAATAAAAACATTTACTGTCTTAACCATTTTTAAGTGTACAGTTCAGTGCTATAAAGGATGTTTACATTATTGTGATTACCTTTGTTTTTTATAACTTAATTTAAATACACATGTATCATTATTACCCAGCACAGTGAAGGATATGTGGATTTATTTAGATTTTTTTCTTTAATTTTTGATTTAAAAGTTGCTTTGTGCATCGTTTATCCCTGGTGAACTTTCTCCCATTGTCTGACTATTACGCCGCGTTATTTTCTTTCCCTATCCTGCGTTTCTAATTGTGGCTTCTGTTTCTTTACGGTACTCCTCCCTTTCTCTTTCTCTCTTTTTTTTTTTTTTTTTTCCTTTTTCATATCTATTCACAAGGGTGTTATTTTTGGAAATAAGCAACATAAGTGGAGGAAGCAGATGTGTTCACCGCAGATGTGTTATTTTCCTTACAATTTTTTTTTTCTGGAATGGTTGATTTTTTTTGTCATGAAATACTCTTAGAATACATCCAGCTGAAGTAATCACGGGCGAGATGTACTGTCTTAATCAAATGGTGTCCTTTACAGGAAAGTGGACTAAATAAGAAGACCTGGTGTGCGGATTTTCCTACTGGCTAAGTCCTTTTACCTGCCACAGACCGATTGTGGAAAGGAAATAAAGATCAAGAAAAAGAATTTCTTTTTTTTTTTTTTTTTTTAGGTTGATATGTGCTTATGAGAGTATAATGGAAATTTTTATTTCATACTACTACCTAAAATATAATTTCTTTGCATAGGAAGGAAGCACTTTCTAGAGAGCTCTGTGGAGGGAAGCTTGAAATTATCTGACACAACATTCGTCTGTTTTTGCTTCATTGCTCTCCTCTTCTCCTTGTAGGTGTGTTCAAAAATATTCTGTTTATAATCCTGAAGAAAAGATTAATCAGGTACTAATCTGCCTTTAACACTTTGTAGCTTCTTGGTTTATTCCTTAGGGAAACACAGAAGGTATAATGGGCCTGGGACGGAGAGGACTTACTGTGTGCCCAGAACTTTACTCGTGTTGTCAGGTCATAGCAGCCCCTGTGAGCCTTTAGTGCACATATAGTCACCCCGGGAATGGGTGGCAGTATCTCTCTAATCACTGGCAGGCACAGGATTTAATGTAAAATTTGTGTTTCGTCTGCTGTATCTTCAAGGCTCCCTCATGCTGCCAGGGAACAAGACAGTGAAGCCCATTGTGGGCTAATTGGGTCCATGCTTCCCTAATGAGAAAACTGAGTTCTAATATATCAGATTTCTCTGGTCTGTTATGATGGGAATAATTTCAGTGTAAGCCAGTTTTTATAGCACCATCTGAAAAACAAACTTGAAGAAAATCTAACATCCGAACTTAGAAAACCAAATTAATCAGGGCTGATTTATTCACTTTACACTGATGTCTCTCTCAAGTTTATAAAAGAACCAATTGTAGTGCAGGCGTCCTTAAATGGACATCTTCTAGTATGTTTAAACTATTTGAGTTGCAAAAATTGAATTTGTGTGGAATTTTTCCCAATAAGTCAGTGTGTCAAGTGAACTGTGAGTTTAAAGTGAAATGTATTCATTCTGATAATGGATAGAAAATTACAAAGCATTTAAAATGTTATTCAACTTTATTATTTAAGACATACTGTAAAATATAAAGAAATTAGTAAATGTATAATGAAGTAGTTAATAGAGCAGAAATGGAAAGTATGAAGAATATCATACCAGTTTTTTCCTTTTGGAGGAATTTCAATGTTATTTTTGGAAACTTTAGGAACTCTTAATATTACTTTAGTAGCCATTATATCAGAGATGATAATTTTATTTTTGTATGGTAGATTTATAGGTTGCATAAGAAACTAGACTTCCCTGTAGGGAGTGACAAAGTAAGTTGTGCAGTTTTGGGGAGGGAAGGGGTTACATTGACCAATAGATAATTTTTTCTAGTACTCAAATGGCACCCTTACAGCCCAGGAGAATAAATGAAACTAGGCAGCGTTAATTTCTCCCTTTTTTCCTTTCATATGTATGTATATGGGAAATAATGCAGATTAATATGAGGGTACATATGATTAAGTTACAGTTGTAAGGTAAAGTTTGAGTTGCAGTTGAGTTCTTCACCCAGAAGTGTGGCATATACCCTACATTGCATTAATTTCCTTTTAAAAGGCTTAGGGCCAATAATAACTGTCCTACCTTTTCTAAAATTAAGAGAGATTTTTTACTTAAATATAGTTTGTTATACAACACTTTAGAAATTTCACTATGTCACCCTTGGTAGAGTGCTGTTGCATCACAGCTCACAGCAACCTCAAACTCTTGGGCTTTCGCGATTCTCTTGCCTCAGCCTCTTGAGTAGCTGGGACCGCAGGTGCCCACCACAGTGCCCAGCTATTTTTTGGTTGCAGTTGTCATTGTTGTCTAGCAGGCCCAGGCCGGGCTCAAATCTGCCAGCTTCAGTGTATGTGGCCGGTGCCCTACTCACTGGGCTACAGGCGCTGAGCCACAGTTAAAAGTTTTAATATATTAAACTATATACTTAAGCTGTTTTACGAGAAAAAGTGAAGGGTTCATGAGTTTCACTATAACAAGTTACTTTAGCCTCTATAGCAGATTTTCTTTACTTGAAGCCTAAATAATGTTTGCATTTCTCTACCTTAATTTATTGTGTACTATTTTACTTTTTTGGTCTTCTAATTCATCTTTCACTCTACTTTGAGACTGTTTTCTAAAATCCTACCTTCATTCCTGCTTCAGCTTCTCTATTTCTTGTAAGTTGCCTATTGGTAAAAGCCCTGGCCCAGTGTATGTCATAGGCTCTTCTCTGTGTGTGTTGCCGCGTGAACTTCGCCCTCCGGCCGGACTTCTCTAGCTGCCGTTGACTGGTCCTTGCTGTGGCTCTCTTTGTCTTTCTACCCAACCAAATCCTGTCCTGCTTTACAGCTTAAGCCCCATTTAACCTTCCAGAACAAGCCAGCATGCTTTTATCTTAACATTTGGAAATCAGTGGTGCTATTCCCTATAACCTCCCGTTTGGTATAAAAAGCCTTGATACTTTGCATTATCTTGTAACATTACTAAAGCTCTTGTATTATTTTTCTCATTTCCTATTCTTCATTTGGAAACTTCCTGGTAGCAAGGCCTACATCTTCTACCTCTGAATCTATGTTGAAGTCATTTCAGTAGCATCTATGTCTGTTTTAACAGTACTTTCTTTGCACATATTGAAACCCTGAAAAACACATAGAATTCCGAAAGTCATAGAATTTTAGGCTAGACATATTGGTCAAATGTTGTTGATTATTGTTAAATACTAAGTCATATAAACTATTATTTTTATTTTATTTTATTTTATTTTGCAGTTTTTGGCCAGGGCTGGGTTTGAACCCGCCACCTCCGGTATATGGGGCCAGCTCCCTACTCCTTTGAGCCACAGGCACCGCCCTGTAAGTCATATAAATGTAGAGTTTTACAAATAGCATCTTCTTGAAATCATAGTACAGCTTGAACAAGTTTTCTTGTTATTTGTGTTATTTTTATTTCAGCAGAGTCTTTGTAATAGTTTTTCACTTTGGTTCTTTTGTAAAAAATAGCTTTAAAAAATTCCTTAGCGTTTAGGTATGTAATTATTTTACCCAGAGAATTTTCAAACACTTTGAATAGTACTACTTTATATATGGAAACTGATGATCAAACATTTAAATTGAAACTGTTTGTACCTGTGAACTGGTTTTCACTAAAAGCTGGAGTACTGTGATTATTGGTCCCTTTGTGTAGTAACTCCAAAATCTATGTTATGCTCTCAGCAGTCCTATTTATACATGTTATTGGTGTAACTATTACTCTGTTGGTAGTCTTTTCACTGTGTCTGGAAATGTAGTCCACCTCCTGAGGAAAAAAGGAAAAAAATAGTGGCACTTAATACCATTATTCCCACAGAGCTTCAGAAATTGGCACAAAAGTTTTCATGTTAATCTGACAAATGCAGTTATTTTGAATTTGTTTCATTTCAAAACACTATTCAGTGTCTTTTTAGGAAACAAGCTAAAACAAGGTCAGCATTATGGAAGAGGGAAATGAGAACCGTCTTAAGAGTTTGTGTTAAAAGAGATAGCTGTGGTTAAAGGGCAAATCTGGGCTACTGGTAAGCATGTTTTTCTTTCTTTTTTTGCGTTTATTTCTAAAACAGGACTCTTCCTTCCCCTCAAGGGCTGATGGAGTGTTTTGTAAAGATAGACGTGATTGGGTGGCCATTATTTTCAAATACTTCAGGAGAACTGCAGACAACTTCTGCTGTGTGTATTAGGGACAGGTTGCCATGGGTAGGGTTGGAGTATACTGATCTGTTATTCTGCATGGATCTTTTGCTTTTATGAACCTTTAGAACATTTGGGGTAAAAAGTGTCTTTTATCTCAAAGCCATGAAGTCACCATCTGGACTGGTATAGTGTCAAAGTGTATGAATTATAGGCCATTGGAGTTCTCCTGGGATCCCACCTTTTAAAATTGAGATTGTAGAAAAGAACAGTAAGAATAAGTACTCCAAGCTCCCAAGTTACCCTTTTTTTTTTGGTTTTTAAACCAGTGACTGCTTAATTTTGTAGAATGTTTTTTCTTGCTTGTTTTCTGAATGTTATTTGGATAGGTACTCATGTAGACAATGGATATGTAATTCTGAAGTGAATCCTCATAGAAAGACTAATGTACTAAAGAATTAAAACCTTTCAGGTAGAAAAATCTCATTTGTAAATTTTAGGCTGACAGCCATCATTACAAAAATGCCTCAGATATGTGTGTGCATGTGGCCGTGTTTATGTGTGTACATATTATGTGCATTTCACCTCCCCCCACAGCCTTTGAGTGTTACAGGAAATATTTTTGTTTTGAGCCCTTTCTAACTAAAGTGTGAGTAAGGCTATTTTAGAGCCAGTTTACATGGAAACATTTAATGTCCTTACTATTATTATCTCTTAGATTTATAATTTGTGTTAGATACTGTACAGAGCCTGCTACAGAAGCTTCAGGAACTGGTCCTACTCCTAAGTATTTCTTCCCTCTTAACAATTGGGAATATACTTTCACTTTTGTGCCCTTTTCTCAAATCCTTATACCTCAACGTTTTGGATGCTCCTGTTTTCCTGGAGCCACAAGAGCCCTGTCATAGGAGGAGGATTCTGATGGTAAAAGAAGCATGTGCTCGTATTAGATGTTGTTCAAAGCTCTTTTTCCTGACTAGGTTTCTACTAAGTAATTCAGTTCATTTTTTGTTCATTTCATTCTTTTCTTGCACTCCCTCTCCTCCATCATTAAAAAGTTTATTGGAATGGTGACTGTTAAGGGCCTGGCTCTTCCACATACGATTTTACTGGGTAATATCTTCTTTTTACATTTTTTTAATTTATCTTTTATTGTCATATTTATACCTTTCTTTTTTCTTTACTTTTCTTCATTTCCATTTTGAAAGAAAATTTAGACCAGTGTGTTTCTGTTCTTTTGGCACCGGCAGTGGATTCTGTAGGCAGAAAGAACATTGGTGTCTCTAGTGTGAAATACTTATAAGGCGTTTAAAAAACATTTATATCTGTAATTGCAAAAGGGTCCCCTAGGAAAATATGAGCTTTAATTGTTAACATTTCTAGAAGCCCATAAGATGAGTGTATTTACCTATGAAGGAATGCCTGTGGTCCATTAGAAGATAAGCCTACAAAAGAATAATATTCTGTATAATCTGCTTCTGAATTAGATGACTTTGAAATTTATATAGATGTTCAGGAAAAAAGAAGAAAATGTGGCTATATGTAGAGATTTCTTGTTTTCAACCAGACTAGGACTTTCCTTTTTGGGCTTATTATTTTATTGTCTTGCACCTGTTTAAAAAAGTTGGTGCTCATAAGTATTCTTTGGATTCAATACATTCTTTAAAAATTTTGGAAACCAATTATTATCTATCTCTATTTTTGAATAATAATTTCCCCAAGATTAGGTAATTAATGCATGTTAAAATGGAGGGGAAAAAACAACCTAAAACTATAGAAACTGTTAGGCCAGCATAAGGTATTGCTTAAATATCTGTATCATTTGACCATTGTACTAAATTCGTCCTGTACTTGTACGAACACTTGCAACCGCATCAGAGTACACAAACAGAAATGATTGTCCCTATTGTCCCTTCTGTCACCACAGAATTCTGTGCTGATATGCATAGACTAAAAGAAAAAAAAGGAAACTTCTGTTTATTTAGAACCTGTCTTGCTGCTGCTAAATATTACTTTGCTCCTTGAGTTCATTCACTAGTATAATTGGTTTTATTTATTTATTTTTTTTTAGTATTATTGGAAGATTGGATAACATAGTGGCCAAGAGAGCCTGTGGTGTTGGACAGATTTGGTTTTGAGTCTTCTCTCTTCCATTTGTGGCCGTGACCACAATCATCTGTGGAATAATTAGCATACTAGCTTAAAAATCTAAGGTGCGGGCAGTGCCTGTGGCTCGGTGGGTAGGGCACCAGCTCCATATACCCAGAATGGCAGGTTCGAACCTGGGTGGGTAGGGCACCAGCTCCATATACCCAGAATGGCAGGTTCGAACCTGGCTCCGGCCAAACTGCAACAAAAAAATAGCCAGGTGTTGTGGTGGGTGTAGGTAGTCCCAGCTACTTCGGAGGCTGAGGCAAGAGGATCGCCTAAGCCCAGGAGTTGGAGGTTGCTGTGAGCTGTGATGTTACGGTTAGACTCTGTCTCTGGGGAAAAAAAAAATCTAAGGTGCTCAGAAAGACTATCATAGAATAATAACTATTAGCATTTTTATACTTCATTAATGGACTGCTTTAGGACTTTAAGAACCTGACTCTGTGTTTTCTGCTATTTCAAATTTGCCAAAAAAATTAAATTTTCCTTAAAAAGTCAGAATTACTGTTAACAATCAAGTAGTTAACTAAACGTTACCTCAAGTACTTTTTCTTTTTTTTTTTTCTTTACATTTCAAAATACTAAGGGGGTACAAATGTTGCGACTATCTTGTATAATGCTTAATCCAGCTCTTTCAGTGTGCCGGTTTCCAAGGATTTAATGTTTTTCACATGTAGCTTTTCTTTCTGTCTTCCCCTTTTCACATACTGTATTTGAGGAATGAGGTTTGTAGGTTTGTTCTCAGGATGTTCTTTTCTAGTTCTAAATGTAGAATACAGAAGTTTTAAGCAGTAACCCCACGTCCTGGTGTTCTGGGATCAACAGCTGAGGTCAGGTTCCCTCCATGTTTTTCCTGGTTGCGGTGAACTTGCATCTTCTCTAAGGCCGTGTCCTTCTGACTGAAGACTGTCCCCAGGGCAGCACTCCTTTCCTTTCAGCATTTGTGTGCTATTCTCTGAGTCTTCTGTGTTTATGGTTTTGTGTGTGTGTGTTTTTTTTTTTTTTTTTTTTTTTTTTTACATTAATGTATACACAATTAAAATAAAAAAGTACTCAGGTTTATTAAAAAAAAGTTTAAAAAAAGGTAAGGAGCGTTTTTTTTCCAAAATACTATCAATTAATTTCCAGCATTTTATTGGCCTTAAAATGAGCAATTAAAAAAAAAAAAAAAATAATTGATGGTTCCCGTGGCTCAATGGAGTAGGGCACCAGCCCCATATGCCGGAGGTGGCGGGTTCAAACCCAGTCCTGGCCAAAAACTGCAAAAAAAAAAAAAATCAGTTCACTTATAGAAGATCCATCTTTTATTATGCACAATTCTGCAAGTTTTGGTAAATGTAAACAATCAAGTATATATATTAATAGATAAATATATATAGTCAAAAATTCTACTCTGGTTTTCTTAGTCTAAACTAGTGGTTCTCAACCTTCCTAATGCCGCGACCCTTTAATACAGTTCCTGTGGGTTGACCCATGGGTTGAGAACGGCTGGTCTTGGGGTAATCACTGATCTGTTTTCCTTTCTCTGGTTTTGCCTTTTGTAGAATGTCATATGAATGGAATCCTAACTTCTTGAGTTTGGTTATTGTGTCAGTAGTTTATTCCTTTTTATTACTGATAATATTTGATAGTAGATTTGCCCCATAGTTTATTTACTCAAGTTTGGGTTGTTTCCAGCTTCTAGCACTTGTGAATAAAGCTACTATAAACTCCTGCCTACAAATTGTATGAGCAAAAATTTTCATTTCATATAGGTAAATATTGGAGTGGGCTTGCTAGGTTTTGTGGTAAATTTAAACTTAACATATTTACTTGTAAAAGAAACAGCCATATAGTTTTCCAAAGTGACTGTGCAGTTTTGCATTCCCTCCAGCAATATATGAGAATTCCAGTTGCTCTTATTCTCACCAGCATTTGGTATTGCCAGGTTTTTTCTTGTTTTAACCATTTAGTAGGTGTGCACTGATATACAGTGAACAGTTGAGGTTTGGGTTTGCATTTTCCTACTGACTAATTCAGAGGTCCTCAAACTATGTACGGCCCGCGGGCCACATGAGGTGGTGTGATTGTATTTGTTCCGTTTTGTTTTTTTACCGATATGTGCAGTGTGCATAGAAATTTGTTCATAGCTTTTTTTTTTTTTTTAAACTATAGTCCGGGCCTCCAATGGTCTGAGGGGCAGTGAACTGGCCCCCTGTTTAAAAAGTTTGAGGACCCCTTGACAGCATGCTTTTCAGAGGTTATTTCCTACCTGTATTTTTTCCTTGGTGAACAGTCTGTTAAAATCTTTTGTACATTTAAAAAAATTGTTGCTGTTTTTTTTTTTTAATCCCTGGGTTTTAAGAGTTCTTTCTGTTTTCTTCTCAGAGTATTCTCTCTCAGTTTGTGGTTTGTCTTTTCCTTTATCAATTTTTTGCGACGGATTGTTCTGAGCATTGATTTTATACTCTACCCAAAAAGAAAGCTTTTAAAAAAGCATTTAAATATGCCTTTATGGATTAATGCAGAAGTATGCTTTTGATTATCTTCTTTTCTTGTTTTCTCTCTTTTGTTTAACTTTGCCCTTCCTCCCTCCCGGTGGGGACCCCCTCCCACATAAATGCACACATGCGCACACACATTTTCCTTATTTATTTTAAATTTAGGTCCCGTAGGGCAGTACACTAAATATCTGTGCTCTAAAAAAATCAATCCTGTCACACCGATGTTTAACGGATTTGAAGCAGTGCAGCTGTATAGAGGAAATGAATTCTGTTCTCTGTCAAAATTGTAAAGGACTGCTTGTTTTAATAGCTACTGAAGATGGAAGCATTTATGCCATGGCCATATAGCTTGTCAAAACTGGATATGTTCCTGTGTTTAAAATATTTGGGATTTTCCAAAAGTTACCATTTCCTCTTGATCCTTCCTAAGGAGTGCTTGGTTTCTGATTACAGTTAACCCCTACTTCACTGTTAAGCCTTCTTTCAATAGACATTAAGTATTTAGCCCACTAGAGAAATGATTGAGCTTCCTAAGCATTGGCATTCCATTTGCAAATGGTGGACATTCAGAAATATATTTGCACATAATTGGATTATTTCATATATCTGTATTATTAGAACCGGTTGGTTTTAAGATCTATAAAAAATAGATTTTTTAGGGAAAGCTGAAAACAAAATATTGTGTTCTTTTTGAATAGCCATAGGAGATAATGTATGTCAAAATGTCACGTTAAAGAGCTGGAATATACATACAGATCTAAAATGAGTTCAAATTTAATAAAAATTAAAGTTATTTTCTTTTTGAGACAGAGTCTCACTCTGCCAGGCCAGAGTGCCATGGCATGATAGCTCACAGCAGCCTTAAGCTTGGGGGCTCAAGCAATCCTCTTGCCTCAGTCTCCCAAGTAGGTTTGGGACTACAGGCACCCACTACAATGCCCAGCTAGGTTTTCTATTTTTAGTAGAGAGGGGTCTTGCTCTTTCTTAGGCTAGTTTTGAACTCCTGAGCTTACACAGTCCACCCACTTCAGCCCTGACCCCTCTGTGCTAGGATTATAGGTGTGAGCCACCTCGCCTGGCCAATATTTTTCCATTTAATCATTTTCAAAAGCTAAAATTACAATTGTAAGGGTTAGTTCTGCAGAGACATAGGAGACGTAGTTTTGTTATGAATAAGCTAGTGTTAAAAACTGGAAAGATCAGCGTCATTTTACTTAACAATGCAGAGTTAATTAGTTAAGGGTGGATTTGGGCATAGAAATATAATTCGTCTTTAAAAAATTAATTTGGCTTATTTGACAAACAGTAGTTTTTGCTACTTAAGCAATTTGTTTGCCAAAGGCCACACTGGGGCCAGTGTTTTGTAAATAATGTTTTAAATGGCAGAGAATTTCAATCTTTTGTTTATGTGGAAATGAATGGCTTTGTGATAAGCAGTGTATTGCAGTGAAACTCTCTTGATGGGATGGAGTAATTGTGAACATAAAATCTTCCAATGACCTTTTTAAAAATCTCCTGTACTGTAATTAACTACTCTTCAAATATGAGGGTTCTGTTTGTACTGCTAATTAAATTCATAGTTAAGACTCCCTAGGACAACATTTTATGTGTTGTTTCATTTTGGGACTTCAATAACTTGAAGGGTGGTGAAGGTACAAATAGTGAATGTCACTAAAGTGTGCTAGGAAGATGCACGCTAACTGCACAGACGTCACAAGCTTGTGTAAAAACTAGCCATACGACTGAAAGGAGCAAATCATAGCTTTTAAATTTATCTTGCTGTTTACTACGGTTTTATTGTAGGCCCTATGATTTGCTGATTGATACTGGATTTGACTTTGGAGACTTAAAATGTACCAAAATTTGCTTGATTACTTTAGGTGGATTAGTTTATTTAGTATAAGCTGATGATACACTAAAAACAAAAAATACTACATTCCTTATTGTTAATTCAGTGTAGAGATAACTGTAAAATATTTTACAGTTTTTGTGTCCATTTCCCTTATTGAGGAATCACAACAAAATTTATAGTCCAGGAAGAGAAAGAGGAATAACAAAGACAGAAGTGGGAAAGATAGGAACCACAGAATTAGGCAAGATGAAATGATCAGCACTCAAAATTCAAGTGTATATATTTGAAATGCAAATAAAATACAGAGTGATTACCACCAGTACAGAGGAGTATAAATCTCTTTTAAGGAGAATAAGATTAAGGGATGTTAAAAAGAATTGAGGTGAAATTGGCCTAACATAAATTCAGTCTTTTTACAATGAACAATTATGTGGTATGTAGTGTATTTATAATGTTGTATATCTATTTCCAAAATGCTTTGTTACCCACAAAGAAAACTCTGTTTCCCATCTCCCACCACTGTTATAGTTGCTGGCAAATACTAATCTGCGTTCTATGAATTTACCTATTCTGGATTTTTCATATAAGTAGAATCATACAATATGTGACCTTTTATATCTTGTTTCATTTCTTTGCACCGTAGTTTTGGGATGCATCCATGCTATAGCATGTATGGGTACTTGATTCCTCTTTATGGATGAATAATACTGTAGGGATATGTCACAGTGTGCTTACCCATTCATCCTTTGATGGACATTTGGGCTGTTTTTACCTTTGGCTATTTTGAATAGGTGACATTTGGGCCGTTTTTACCTTTGGCTATTTTGAATAGGTGCTGTTAACATGTGTCTATAAGTATTTGTTTGATAACCTAGTCATACTTTTTTTAGGTATATTCTTAAGAGTGGGATTCCTGGATTATGTGGCGATTCTATGCTTAACTTTTGAGGAACTGCCACACTGTTTGCCATAGTGGCTATACCATTTTACATTCCTACCAGCAAATTATGTGGTTTCTAATTTTTCTTCTTCCTCACCAACACTTATTATCTATTGCTAAAAAAAAAAAAAAAAATTATAGCCATCCTAATGGGTATGAAAGTGGTATCTTGCAGTTTTAATTTAAATTTTCCTAATGACCAATAAACATCATTCCTGTGCCGGTTGACATTTGTATATCCCGTTTAGAGAAGTATCTGTTCAGGTCCTTAGCTTATTTTTTAATCAGTGTATTTGCTGTTAAGTTGTAATTGTTCTTATATTCTAGATATTAGACCCTTATCAAATATACGCAAATATTTTTCTCCAGTTGTGTAGGTTTTTTTCTTTTTCTTGATAATGTCTTTTGATGTACGCTTTTAATTTCCATGAAGTCCAGTTTATCTATTCTTGGTTACTTTTGCTCTTGATGCCAAATCTAAGGTTATGTGTACTTCTGAGAGTCTTATGGTTTTAGTTTTTACATTTAGGTTGTTGATCTGTGTTAGGTTAACTTTTTGTGTATAGTATGAAGCAGGAGCTCAACTTCATGCTTTTGCATGTGGATAACCTTTTGTCCTAGCACCATTTGTTGAATAGATCATTCTTGCCTGGCTACATGGTCTTAGCATCCTTGTTGAAAGTAAGTTGGCCACAAATGTCTATTTCTAGCCTCTCCATTATTCTATTCTGTTAGTTTATAAGTGTATCCTTTTGCCAGTACACCACCCTGTTTTGATTCTAGTAGCTTTGTATTAAGTTTGGAAATTGAGCAACGTTAGTCCTTCAACTTTGTTTTATTTGTTTGTTTTTCAGTATTATTTTGACTACTGCCTCTTGCATTTTCATATGAAATTGAGGATTGGCTCAACCTTTCTCTAAAAAAGCTGAGTAGAATTTTGATAGCAATTGTATTGAATTTTTAGGTTGGTTTTAGGGTATTATTGCCATTTAAACAATATCAGACCTTTCAGTGCACAAGGATTATTTTGTATTTATTTAGGTCTTTAATTTTCTTCAGTATTATAGTTTTCAGCATACAAGTCTTTTACCTCCTTTACTAGCCTTATTTCTATAATAGTTTTTATCATTTTGGATACTCTTGTAAATGGAATTGTTTTCTTTATTTTCTTTTTGGACTGTTCATTGCTGGCATGTAGAAACACAGCTGTTTTTTTGTTTTGATTTTTATACCTTGGCAGAAGGGGATATTTAATATAAATTTTGAAGACTGGAATTTTATAACCAAAATATTGCGGGAGAAGTATATTTCAAGTAGAGGGAACTCATTAACCAAACATTTATTAAACTATCTTCATATATGGATGGTAGGGGAATCAAAGATTTATAAAACATAAATACTACCCTTAAAGAACTATATTAGGGGAAAAATATATATGTAATAACTCTAAAAGCAAACAGATTATGAGACGGGGGATAGAGGAAAGAAGCTAAGAAAGAATCTACTTTAATCTAGATTAATGATGTTGCTTGTTTGGTGAAAACAACTAGCCTTTTTAGCCATACCATCAAATATTTTAAGAGCTAAATGAAGGAATAAATTTGAAAACACCTCAAACTAGGGTTAAGCATTAAGCATTAAGGTGAAGTTGTGAGTTGTTTTTTTTTTTTTTTTTTTTAAGTTTTAAACATTTATTACCTTTTTTTTGTTGTTGTTTTCTTTTTATTTATTTATTTTTATTGTTAAATCATAGCTGTGTACATTAGTGCAATCAAGGGGTACAATGTGCTGGTTTCATATACAATCTGAAATATTCTCATCAAACTGTTCAACGTAGCCTTCATGGCATTTTCTTAGTTAT